>JAOXYM010000007.1:15877452-15887919 GCA_028567055.1 Leptatherina wallacei | reverse complement strand
TTGGGCCGCTCTTTGTCTGGTCCCTCGACGGGACGCGCAAACCCCTCCACCACGATAAGGTGGCGGCCCAGGGAGGGTTGATTACAAGAATAAAACTTAAAATCTATCAAAACGATTTATCTTTTCGATAAAATTCCACAAGCTGGAGTGCGGCTCAGTCATGTGGAGTGATGGCAGAGACCAAGGAAAATATTGTGTTTAAAATTGTATTCAGTGTGGTAATTGTATAAGTCATTATGAATAAAGACGAATATATGTGTAACCGAATAAACATGTTTAGAGATAATGGACTTGACACCACCTAAAATAATATGAAGTATAGCATAGACAGAACCAGAATTTTACTTTGGGCTATTTTCACACCTTCATTTACTGAGGCAAAAGAAAAAAGACAGAAATACCACATCAGCTGAGATTCTTGCGCCTGGAGACAATAAGTTGTGATATTACTGAAATCAACTTAAAACTCCCCAGTGGCAATGACTGTCCAACCTTGGGGATGTTGCTTTTGCCTCAGTCCCTAAACATCTCTTTGCCACTGAGGTGCATTCTGTAGTGACAATTTGCTATTAGGTCTCAGTAATGCAATGTAGGCAGACAGACAGGGGAGACCTTTGCCCTGCCTCATGCTTCCCATAAGGCAAAGAGAAGCTCCTGTCTTGTCTAGGTCAACCTTCCTTTCAAGCAGATGACTCTTCAAACTGTGGGGACTGCAGTAACCTCTGAGCCATCCATAGGTGCCCCGCAGAAGGCCTTGGCTCTTCTACCTCTTGCAATTACTGCTTAAAACACCACGCCACTGATTCATCTGCAGGAGCTGAAAAGACAGAAGTGTAAACAAAGAGGTGGTTTAGATGTACCACTGACACTTTTGGCCAATTACTCATGTCTGTGGTCTGCAATTGGTTGTCTAGAAATGGGGAAATGGGTATGAAGTGAATCACTGCTGTGGTAAAGTAAGAAAAAAAAGGCAGTGGTAGAGAGCAGCACTTTTTCTGCAAGTTCTGGATGCATTCCCACAATCAACCTTAACCCTAAGCGCAATCACTGCTAGAATACACAATGGCTGATGTGAAAAAAGGTAATAGTTGTCTTTTTGATTTGCATTTTGAGTATTTGAATTTAAAAAAGGAAAATGGCCACAATATAAATCTTCCAATAATGTTTTTAAAAAAGTTTATAAGCTACTGTAGCTTATAAAGGACTGCCAGAAACACTAATACTAAAACTTCAAGATAGTATATAATGATATAGTATCTAAACTTACTACTAGTATTAAAGTAATAATAGAGATAATACTGTATAGGAGATACAGTCTGAATATCATCCATGTTACTTACATTTACATTTAATAAACAGGAGATGTAAATCTCAGCAACCTTAAAATCAGCACTGCCGAATCATGGAATAATGAACTCTGTAGCTGTAACAGCTAGCCTACTTATTATTGCATTACAGTGTGAATATGACATGTGATCATGACAAAATTATTTAAACATCCTTTATGTGAAGCTGGGATAAAAGACGCACAAAACTCCAGACACAGTTTTTTACTTGTGGAACCTATGGTTCCCTTATTTTGTTTACCAAGAAAATGTAATTATGGTTAGACATAAAAACTTTTTCAAAGTGGGCTCATTCCATTAAAATTAAGAGTCCTGGCACAGCAATAACACAAAACATGGATTTCATTCAGTATATTAGACAAAACTCAACCATAATGTGGCAGTATTGTGCTTAAATAGCATAGGATTATCAGCTAATTTTTCATTACATCCAGAGAACGCTTTCTGTTGTATTTCTTGTATACATTTTCCCAAGAGCACCCTCTCACAGAAATCACTTAAGACAACAATATGCCTCCTGTTGTTCAAAAGCAGAATAAACCTAACCAGGAATAACATACAGTGGATTTCATAAATTATTTCCACAGCAAATATTGAGCTTTTTACCACCTGGTTACATAAGAGCTACAGTCAGCTGTGAAGTCATGTGACATTTTCAAACCTCATCATGAAATAATTTTCCACAAATAACTGAAACGCTGTGACAAAAAAATCAAGGAATAAAAAAGGTCAACTTCTGAATAATCCTGATGAGGTAAAAAAATTAAATTTTACTCAGTAAAGTTGCTCCAAATATTCTTAAAGCAAAAATATCAGATTGTCATTAATAAAGCCTACAAAGAATTTTGGATAGATTCTCATATTTTCAGTACTCATCTCACACAATTATTTCAAAATTACTACAATTATTAAGATTTTTCTGACGCAACAGTGCAGAGATCGCCAACTGTGGACCTGTTGAGGCACTGTCCTTCAGATTTTACATGTTTACAATACGCCTGAGTCAAATGATTAATGGGTAATTAAGAGGCTTGTGCAGAACTTAGAAACAAGCTGCCATTTGAATCAGTTGTGTTGCAGCAGGGAAATGTATAAAAATTCCAAGACAGTTGATGATCCCTGGTGTAGCATATTGGCAAACAAATGCTATGAACTGCAGGATTGGTTTTGAAAATTTCTCTGTAGGTCCAGATGGATTTTTGTACACATTGAAAATTCTTGGATAAATTATTTTAAGAGCATAATAATTTTAATACATTTCCATGTTCATCCACAAGTTTTTCCAAATTCACTAAAGCAAAGAAACTGTCCAAAGGAGAGGAACAGAGCATTTGTCAGTTTAAGCTAAAGATCAGTGCTGTTACAAAATGCTGGTAGATAAAGGGTGAGTATGGATAAGGATTTTAAATTCCTTGGATATTATAATGCAATCATCTAAGCAGACCAGACAGCATGTGTCGCATGAGAAATTACTCATTACAACTGAAAGTGACTCGCAACTTGACTTGGACTTGAGGTCAAAGACTTGAGACATGACTTGGACTTGCAAAAAATTACTTGTGATCATCTCTGTGGTCTGCTGGTGGGAATGTTCTTATCTGTATGTGCACACACGTGTCTTTAAGTTCACATTGAGTTAGAACTCTGCAGTATTTGAAACAGAGAGCAGCTACTGCAAGGTGTCCTGTAAATAGGATAAATAAAATCTGACTTTTTAGTTTTAAATGAGAGGACACAGTAACTGTTTGAGAGGGAAGGGAACCTTAAATGACATCTGTTGTCATGGTACGGACACACTGATATGTTATTGTACTGGGTAAAGTGTGTTCTTCTAGGCATTTTGGTGCCCAAAGTTTGGGCCATATTTTACTGAACAATCATAATTTTTTGAATAAATATATAATGATAATCTAGATGTGATTTCCATCAGCCTTTACTTGTGCAATTGGCAAAATTTTAGTTTTAAGTTACTGTTTTCCAAAAGCAGAAAATGACTTTGAAACGTCAAATCAATCGTGCAGAAGAATGAAAGAAACAAGAGAAAGACAGCGAAAGGAAGAAAACTCATTACTTCTCTACTTCACTTTTTCAACCTTACCTCCTGTGTTCTTGTGAATTAACTTTCAAGGGCACCGTGTTTCAGCAAATATTTCATTTCCCAAGATGGCCATCACTCAAACTATCACTTGAACAACTCAAATCCTTCTTTTGTCAAGGAAGAAGGGAAAAGATAGAGGGTATATAGAACCCTCTAAGATTACTTTGTGCTATTTTTCAGTGTCAATATCGGGAGACAGAAGTTAAAAAAGTGAAGATTGGTACTCTCCAGATTTCTCTGAAGTCGGTGGACAATACATTTTTAAACACCTCCATGGTATAAAAATTAAATTGAGTTCTTGTCATCATTTATTAAAACTGCACCACTGCATGAAATTTCAAAGGATTCACACCTTTTACTTTAGATAAACTGAGCCATAAAAAGAAGAAAACTGCAAAAGATTGCGTGTTTTGCTTACTTCAAACACATCTATTTTTAATTTAGTCTGTCTTTCCTTGCTAGTTTGTCTATTAATCATTTGAAGGTTTGAACAATAGCTACCCTTCAGTACCCTGGGATTTCAAAGAAAAGATTCATCTTTAATTTCATAGAGCTAGCAGTTATTCAAGTTGATTATGTTTACATATAAAGGCACAATAAAGAGTATTAAAGAACAAATGACAGCATGTGGAATCAATGCATTCCATTTTCTCACGTTTCTTTCATGATGTTGCATGGAAGAAACATCATGATGGGTCTCATGATGGAGCTTTGATGCAAAATGGTATGTTTTTTAATAAAGGATATCAGACACTGGTAGCATAATGTCAGCATCTCTTCAGCTGAAGTGAAGATATTGACAGTAAACAAGAGTAGAAAAAAAACAAATAATTGATTGGTCTTCATTTAAAATTGAGAAGGCACTCAAACACTTTATACTTCTATGTATTTTGCTATTTTTTATGACATTTTTTGTTTTTTTTTATAAAACCAACTATTCGATTTTTATTTTCTTGTTCTTGTTCAGTCTATTTGTTCATTGGCTGGGGGTTGGGACTTTAATGACATGTTGTAGTAGGTCAGTGTCTTTCTGATGCTGCTTTTACCATATTGAAACAACTGGCATATCAGGTTCCCCCAAGAGGGTATAAAGCAAGAGAAAGTAGTGCATAACCTTGCCTTTGTTCCTTTAACATACATGAGCTTTTCCCTCTGGTGCTGCTAGTTCATTGTCCCCAGCGCCCCAATGGGTTTTAGCATTTGGCGGGGGAGCAGGAAGCAGGCGACGGACTGCTTTCCGAAGGTTGGAGTCTCCGTCTGTCATACCCTTAAGCTATCAATGGGAAATAACTGTTGCTCTGCTATTACAATACAGGGATATTAAAGCTATTTATCTAGCCGCCTTGTTTCTGCCAAGACAGCTTGGAGGTGCTCTGAATGCATGCTTAATACACTAATCACACACTTTGCAGCAGCCCCCCCCCCCCCTTCTCTCACTGTTTCTCTTTTTCTCATAACTTTGAAAACCCATGCCATGCAAACACAAACTGATAAGCCATGGACTCACATACTGTAACTACTGGCATCTCCTGCATAAAAACGTCAGTGTGTCCTTGTGTCGTGCTCTGCTGTCTTTTAAAAAAAAACACTCAGATCAGTGTGACAGTGGAAACGCTCAGTGCCCAGTTTTATATTTCAGATTCATACACAGCAGTTTTGGTCAATGTACTTTCTTCACACACTTCTTCTGCATGTCCATCTGTGGACTACATATCAGATGATATGGGCAAAGGGTGTAGATGTACCCCCCTTATCTTAAAATGGTGCTGCTCCACTACATATTACACTGTATGGTACCAACTCAGCATACTTTTTTGGTTTTCTCTTGGATGGAACTGATTACACTTTTTTGACACTACATTAGCTGTGGTTGCAAGCATGCTGAGTTTATACAATATAGTAATGTTGAGACACTGCAGAGTGTTGACTGGCCAGAGGATCATCACCTGGGTTCGGTGTAAACAACCCTCTACAGCTACATGCATATACCAACATGCTTCCTTGTTCCATGAAGTCGTTTAAAAATCCAGAAGTGTATTTGAGTTTGTGAATCACAAACTGTTCCCTAGACCAGGGCTATCAAACTCCAATCCTCGAGGGCCACTGTCCTGATTCAAATCAAATGGATCCAACAGCTTCTTGTCAACTTCTTCACAATGACCCATTAAGTTCAGTCAGGTGTGTTGGAACAGGGAAACAGCGAAGCTCTGCAACACTCAGTCGTTTTAATCCCTGTCTGTAGATATTCAAACTCATCTGAACCAAAAAACCCATTGCAAACTTATTCAGTGCAATACTGTTATCATGCAGGACCATGTAATGGAAAACCACCATAAAAAGACTCCTGATACTGTAGGCATCACACTCTTACCCATGCCTGGACATTTTCAGAGGTGTTTGTGTTTATTTTTCTTTTCCCCAAAACTTGTTGTTGATAGGTCTTTAAAAAAGGGAGAGAAAAAAAGAGGCCAAAATAAAACATTCATATTTGTGATTTTCCTAATTCCTAAATAATTTTTTTTTTTTTTTTACAACAATACATGGTTTGGTCCTTTGTGTAAGTTGTTTATTACCAAATTATTGTTTATTATCAGTAATGCAGATGAGATGAAAAAATTATTAAACTGTTGCATTAGAGAAACACTACATAACTTTCCACCTTTAAAAATCCATGCTTCTGACTCATTTAGATGGCACAGTGACATTTGTTATGCACATTCCGGGATTAGTCTTTGCCCAGCAGCTTCCCAAAGCTGGGAAATTGCACTACACAACTTATTTTTCTGTCCTGACTCATCACTTTACAGCAACATTTTACTTTACAGCACCGCACCAGCAATTGGATAGCAACACACTGGCCGTTTATGAAGATGCACTGTGGCTAATTTAGCAAAGAAACCCCAAAAAAACTTTATTAAAATAAGTGAGAAAAAGAAAAAGATAAAGAGATGTCAGATGTCAAACAGAACAGATGTTGAATTAGCCTTCATTAGCAAGTGCCTCATTGAGAAAATCTGCCTAAGTTCAGAAGTGGGGCTTTAAAGTAAATTATAATGGTGCTCTTAAATTTTGAGCTGGTGCTAGTGTTCACATCTAGATACATCAACAGCGCTTTTTCAAAAAACAACAACAAAAAAAAAGTAATTTTTCCCTCTGTGAAATGAGAGTATTCTGACAAACCTATGTTTTTTTCAAACTGAGCATTCAAACCTGGCGCCTTTCCTTTGAGGAGTGAAGGTCATATTTCTTGCACCGGCTGTACAACAAAACTCTAAATCTGAGAAAACTCCCTTATAAATGCTCCTCCATTCACTTCTAGTGTGTGATAAAAAGATTTCAATGTAAAATTAAGGCTTGTTTAAGGACACAATTTCTGCCTGAGCGCTTTTGTTGCAACATTGAAGCCTTTTTATATCCTTTGAAAAACCCTTTTTTTTTTGAGGTGAATAATACAGCAACAAGTGAATAATACAGCAACTTCTGGCTGCCCATCACAAATGCAGGCAGAGAGAAGTAAGAGCTTGTGCTATTGTGTGAACGCTCCAAATATGCAGGCATCCAATAAGGGGTGTGTATCGGCAAGAATCTGGCGATACGATATATATCACAATACAGGGGCAACGATATGATATATTCCGATATATTGCGATACTATAGGTAAAACGATATATTGCGCTTTTTCTTTACCAGAATTTAATTGTAAGAAAACTGTCACAAGTTAGTAAAAACTCCAACCTGTAGTATGTTTGACATTAACTTACTAAATGAGAACAGAGGATCTAGATTTCAGAATAAATAAAAAGACTTGCTCGTTATGTCCAAGAGGAATAAAGAAATTAAAATCATCCTCATCAGTAACAGTCTCAAGTATCCCTGTATCCCTGTTTTTCATAAAAATTCTATATTGTGGTTTTGAATATTGATACCACCACTGTGTACTGTTTGTACACACACACTTGTTGGGGAAATTTTTTTCATAAAAAAAATATTGATATTGTGGTTTTTAATATCGATGCAATATCGTCATGCAAAATATTGCGATATTTTGGTAAATCAATATTTTCTTACACCCCTAAATCCAATATAGCAAAGGAAAAGTTGTAATGGACTTAACTACCCACTCTTAGGAGTAGCAGCTTTGCAAGTGACAAGAACATCAGTGTGAGCGAGCCAAAAAATATGAAGGCATTATGTTTTTTATTCAATGTTGGGAAATTCAAATTTGACTGTCAGTACATATGAATAAAACTAAAAAGTAAGTTGGTGTACACACACACACACACACACACACACACACTGATAGCATTCTGTATTATGATCAGGATTGAGATCAATCAATATAGAAAATGATATTGAAAATGATATAGATAAATAGATCTATTTTTACCATATCACCCAGCCCTCATCAGAAGTAATCATTTGGGGGAATTGTTTTTTTTTGCTATCAAAATATTGCAGAAACAGCTTTTAAGACCGCACTACATATTTTTTCTTTAAAACACCATGTTTCTGACTTGTTTTGATGGCACACCAACATTCACAATATATATATATATTACTGGAGCTGCTTTTGCCCTGCACCATCCTGAGGCAGAGAAATCACTCTTCACAATTTTTTTTCCAGCCTGGGGCTTCAGGTGACAGCAACTGGATATCAACAAACACTTGCTGTTTTGAACACATACCATGACTGATTCAGCGTAGAAAAGCAATAGAACATTATCAGAGGAAACAAGGAAAACTTCTTTCACAGTGTGGACACAGGAGATTCTATGAAACTCTAAAGGCTAATTCATGCTGGACACTAAACAGACACGCTGACTTCTATCCATCTTTTTTTTTACGTGCATAATTTGGTCTATTTCCAGGGCTCTTGCAGAAAATGCGTCCCCCGATGCAGCAAACAGAGCAGTACCACCTGAAACCACAAATGTCAAGCTGAATAGTTGATAAGCAACCAACGAAAAGAACAAAGAAAAAGATGCTACTCTGTAATTAATGGCCAGAGAGACCACAACCATCTACTGTTCAGCCTCTTTTAAGGTTTCTTTCCGAGAATGTATGATACCCTCCACCATCACCATGTTTGCTACTGTCTGACACTGACGTCAGGACTCAAAGTCGATCTCTGGACTCTACACTGCCCCTCTCATGGATGTATTGCCTAACAACCATGTCAATGAAAAGGACGCATGGGATAAAAACTAAAATAATAATTTATGGAGCCAAGGATTAAAGAAAGATTAGAAGTCAGCACTCAGCTTCAAACAACTAAGTTAGAAACCAACAACAAAGCCCGAAACCTGGGTGTAGTTTTGGACTCAGACCTAAACTTCAGTAGTCACATTAAGACAGTTGTGAAGTCAGCCTATTATTACTTAAAGAACATATTGAGGATTAAAGGACTGATGTCTCCACAGGATTTAGAAAAACTTGTCCATGCATTTATCTTCAGTAGACTAATAATGGTAGCTTCATGCAGCTTCTCAGCTTCCCACCACTTGGTGGCGGTAATGTTCTAACTCCTGTCAGTCTTCAACTAATGTGAGGGACCCCTGGTGGTGACTTGTGTCATTGCACCTTGGAGGACAGTTGGAAACCACTACACACGCAGGTTGAGCGTTCCACCAAATGCCCCATTTCCACTGAGGACGTTTCGGGTCGGGGCGGTTTCGGAAGGGTTAGAATGGTCCAGCCTGTTCAGGTGAGTGTTTCCACTGCAAGTCGGACCGCCACTGGGCATGCAGGGTTTAGACCAAATGCCTTGTGTAGTGTTGTACTACTGTGGCAACAACAAACATGACACTACAAACAACAACAATGGAGGTCATTTAGCAGGTTTTTTTCTGCTTGGCTTTTACCACACCTTACTGTTGTTTGTGAGCTGCTGAATTAAGGGAAAGAGAACCTCTTGGTGACTTACAGGGTTTAACTCTTGAAAACCCAATAAAACGCAACAAAGACTAAATAGAAACACAGCCATTTGGAAAACATGTACCACAGGGCCCTCACAAGATTATTCCACTGGTGCTAAACCTGCAAGAGAAAAACAGGGGAACTCAACCCCCTATTGACAAGCTACAAGAGTCAAGAGTATGAGTCATTTCAGGAGGAAGAGGATCACAAACATGTTGTGAGTAAAAGCTATTTACCTCCCCCTGCCCCGAAAGTATTTCTCCCAAAGCAGGATTACTTAGGGTTGGGCATCAAGCATCGATGGGAACCGGGACTAACTTTCCAATTCTCCCAGAATCGTTCAAATTTTTAAACTTCGATTGCTAGTTTTGATGCCCAATCTGCCGAACACCAACGAAGAGGAATCCGCCGAACACCAACGAAGAAGAATCCGCTGGAAGTGTTTGTGTTAATAAATATAACAAGTCGGCTCAGTGCCAAAAATATTATATCATGCACGCAAGGGTGCGCAACAAAAATGATGAAACACCTCAAGGTTCATGGTGTACAAATGACAGAGTGCCCCGTTTTTCATGTTCTCCTGGTCTTTCTCTGCTGCCTCTCCCTCCGGCTCCAATCCTCAGCGTGGCGCCGCACTTCGGTTCAAATCCGATAAGTAAAACAATAAAATAGGTCTTATGCCAACATTGAGGAAGCTAGACAGGGCAAATGATCAACCAGAGGTATAGTGACAGGACCCTCACTGTCACATCTCTCCCCCTCTTTCCACAAGCATGTCCTTGTGCTTCACGTACATTGCCAACTATTTGGAGTCAATGCTACATGGATCGTAATTGCAAGCGTCAGAATGTAGCAGGACGAGGGAGGGCCCAGGCGGGATTGAACCCACCACCTAGCAGGTGAGAGTCATGCGCGCTGACCAGTCAGCCAAAGGGATATTCCTGTGGCGAAGTAACCAGGGCACATGATCAATCTGAGGCATAGCTCTTGACCTGAGCTGTCATGTCATAACCTATGTGTTATAAAAATCTACATAGAACACCTTTCGTCAAACTTAGTTTGACAGGTGGCTCCGCCCCTTTTTGACACATCCCCCCACATCCTGAC
>JAOXYM010000007.1:15860557-15872414 GCA_028567055.1 Leptatherina wallacei | reverse complement strand
AGAAAGAAAGAAAGAAAGAAAGAAAGAAAGAAAGAAAGAAAGAAAGAAAGAAAGAAAGAAAGAAAGAAAGAAATTACTAATCTAATGCAATATCAACTGTATTTTTAAAAATGTATTAAAACACTTTAGCATAACTTAAAGAGTCAATATATTATACCACCCAATCCAGGATGAGGAATAATTGGTTGATTTGAGAAATGTGTGTAGT
Source organism: Leptatherina wallacei (assembly GCA_028567055.1). Taxonomy (NCBI): domain Eukaryota; kingdom Metazoa; phylum Chordata; class Actinopteri; order Atheriniformes; family Atherinidae; genus Leptatherina; species Leptatherina wallacei. The sequence goes on along the minus strand of JAOXYM010000007.1, from coordinate 15,872,206 downwards.
TTACCTCCCTATGAAAGGAAACTACATGTCTCCTTTAATTCATGAGGTGGGTAGAGTAGCCAAAAATCCTTCTCGAGTACAAGTAAAAAGTAGTCATAATTAAATTAAAGTAAAAACGACTTAATGAAAAAACTACTCAAGTACTGAGTAATTCCAGAGTAACATCAGATTTATTTTACTTTTAAATTAATTATTAATAAATTAAATCTTCATAAATAAATTAAATCATCCACCACATTAAAGAAAATTTAAAAAAAAATTCAGAACATTGTCTTCTGTCTGGCTGTCATGGTCTTTCATATAAAAATCTTTGAGATCAAAGGACACATGAACACAGTGTTTGTCTTAATGTCTTATTGAAAAACATTCAGCCTGTGTTACTCCTGTTTGCCATATAACGCAACATGTTTTCTCAAATTCAAAGTGGAGTTTTTGTAGGCTGAATTGTCGACTTGTTTGGGCAGACACAGGTGACATAGCTTTTTTTTTTTAGTCTGTAAGGCAAACATAGTTTGAATATGCAGTCAGAGGTGTTCCGCGGCTCTTGTCTTCTCTTCCAAACCGCAGTGAGTGGCCGGACAAAAAGTCAGGCCACTCACCCAGGCCGCCCCAACTCATATACTGCACACATATGCTCACATGCAAGGGCATACATGCATGGACGAACACACACACAAACAGGCTATGTAATCACCAAAGCTCAATATTCCATATAGACCAACATTCACACACAACTACAAGACACCAGTCCAGTGCTTTTATCTCTCCTACTCTCATCAAAAGACTTGATAAAACAGTCACGACAGGACTCCATTATTCATATCATGATGTCATGTTAACCTGAAACAACATGATTGTGTCATTTTTTCAGCAAATAATTTCAGATGCCAGTTTACCACCAATATAATATGTTAACATCAACATTCTCTGCAAGAGTAAAAACAAGAAGTGATCAATAGTAACTTCACCTGATGTGATTCAACTAACATTGGAAAATGAAAAAGTCAACTCAACTTAGACAGATAAGAGACTGTCCAACCTTAAGAGGGGTTCCCAAACTAATTAAAAAAATTTAAAGACTGTTTAAAATGTTCAAAAAGCATTACTTAAAATAACTTATTTCTCATCTCCTGAAGGTTTTCAACCTGCAAACTGCAAACTGCAAAGTGCAAAGTCAATAAAGTCTTTGAAAGCTGAGTTGGCCTCGCGTCCTGTTCTTCAGGTCCAATCAAGCTGGACCAGCATTGAAAGAAAAAGCTTGACAACTACTTTAGCTGAAATAGCCACCTGTCACTTTAAGGCAGAACATAAAATTAACTAATATTTTATCTATGATACTAGGAAATCCCATATATGACCCCCTGTATATTCAAAGTTGGTATAACCAGTAGCTTTTATGTTTGGACTGATGAAATATATAACAGCAACAAACCATGGCAACATAAACAATAGAATGGAGTTTTGACAGCAAGTAGTACCAGGGTCATTAATACAGCTACATAAAAAGGGCCATGTATCTTCTACTTTAATTTAATTGTTTGTTTAATCATTATTATTATTTGAAAAAAAAAAAAAAAACTTCTGCTACAACAATAATTTCCCTCAAAAGGGATAAATAAAGTATTTTTCATTTCATTTCATTTCATGTTATGTTATATTCAGATAAAAGTTTTCAGTTTGTAACACACCAACCATCTGTCCTCTATCACTCATTTATGAAACAGTAAATGCTGCACCTGCTGATTTCAAAATATCGGAAATTTTCCAACCCATGCCCTCCTTCTCAGCTGTTGTTCCCCTTTCATCCTTTTATTAAGTCCATTTCGCAACCACATTTCTCTGAATCTCAGCTTTTCTGCTTCTGTACACCAATATAACGTACTGTGATTCTTTATTTTGACAAGCAGTTTTGGGCCCGGGCCACCGGCAATTGTCCCGCTTCTCCAGTGGGCCTGGCATCTGATTGGTGGTACGGAGTGAAACGTAGCTAGTAAATTACTCTTAAAAGTATTAAAAAATATCCTTATGTGAATGTAACAGAGTAAGTGTAACACGCCACTACCCACTTCTGAATTTATCATATGATCTGATGTTTGACAAATTTCAAGATTACATTGATGAATGCCCATTATGTTCCAGGCTTTTCGGGAAACATAAACATGCAAACATTATCTTCAGCTGATATCATAAAACACTGGTATGTTTTTACAACCCTAACCCTGATCTGAGAAGGAGATGGAAGCCACTGATATCAAGACAATTGCCTCAAACTGCATAGGCGAGAGGTTTTCACCCCAGGTCCAGCACTAAAGACAGATGGAGGCCGGGTACTAGTGAATGTCAGTGTATCCAGGATGAAACAACAAAGATTCAAGAATATATCTTGAAGAAGGCCCCCAGTGATGAACTGTTAAGTAAATGCCTCAGGCAGTTGAAACCCAGCATGGGGGAAAAGGAAGTGGAATCTTGTAAGGATAAACCCCTACATGGCATGTTCCACTGACAGATTGAAAAAGTGGCTGACACTTAGAAGTCCTATCAGTCATAAGAAAAAGTTGGTCTGAAAGACAGCAAAGAGGCACTGATTGTGGCTGCAGAAGAACAGGCACTGAGCTTGAGAGCGATGGAGGTCAGGATCCACCACACCAGAGGGGACGCCAGCAAAGATATCTATTTCCCCTTTCACACCAGCCCTTAGTCAGCTCTGCCTTAATTCAGCCGACACCACACTAACCCGGTTTCGTTTGTCCCAATTACAATAGAAGGCAATAGCGGCCGTCTTCAGTGTGGGTGGGGTCGTCATAGGTTTTGTGAAGTCATTTGTTTGCAACACATACTGGACAACAACAATGGAGGAAGTCAAGCTCATGATTTACCTGCTGTTTGTTATGTTGCTCACACAAAAAGATTTCCGGGATTTCATCTCTTTTTGCTCAGCTTCTCCTGCTGCTAATGTTTTCTCTGGTTGCAGCTTTGGGTTTGGGTTTAGTGCGGTCAGTAGTCACATGAGTCATCCCGTGATATCAGATTCTGGCCAATAGTGGCCTGCAATCTGCACACATCACCATTTTCTGCCCTACTCGGCTCCTTTAGAATCTCAATGGAGTAGGTGCTAAAAGTGTATCGACTCGCCCCGGGAAAATCGTAATGTGAGTACAAACAAATCAGGCGGTGTGGTGCTGGGCTGGGCTGACTAAGTGCTGGTGTGAAAAGGGCATACGAGACTGTCCAGCACATAGCAGGGTGTAAGATGCAAGCAGGTATGGCAGACAAGGAGTGCCCTAACCAGGTACTACAAGAGATACAGGGTGGTGGAAAAAGACAGAGCTAAGATCATCACATTCCAGATCCAGACTGGTAAACCGGTGATGGTTAATCTACCAGACATTGTGGTGGTTGACAAACTACAGAAGGAAACTCTAGTTGTAAATGTTGAAATGTAATGAATGAGTTGTAATGATCTTGAACCAAATCAACATCAAGAAGAAGAAACAGAAACTTAAAAAATACCATAGTCTGAAGGAAGAAGTGTAAAATGTGTGGGGAGTGATGGCAACAGTGGTGCCAGTGGTGATAGAAGATCTTGGGAGATCTTGATCTTAGGAGCATTCTTCATAGCACCTTGAATTGTCCTGTACATGAAATGTGCTATATAAATAAACTTGCTTTGCCTTCTCTATAAGATCAGAATGATTGCAGATCAAGTACAGTAAAAGAGTGGACTGGAGTCCCACAAGTACAATTTTACCATATTTTGCAAATTGACAGTTAAGGAATCTTATATCAAATATGCTGAGAAACTGTTAGATCCTAACTTGATTCTTGGCAGTGAATGGTTTAAGGTGTGTTGTACAATTGGTGTCATTTCTGTTAAACATTGTAGGTTGTAAAGTATAATTTATCATTAACATTATTACAATACATTAATCTAAAATCGTTGTTTTCTCCTTTGAAAGCTCATATATTTATTCTTATTTCATGTCTATGTGTAAATTTGTGCTCCAAAAAAGAAAAAGCTTAATTTTTCTTTGGTTGACTTAATTATGTATCAATAAGATGACATTTTTATTTGATCAGCTTTATTTCTTAGACATTGTGAAAGTGCTAATTCAAAATATATAATCATAGCCTTATTTGGAATCAAATAACCCCTAACATTGAGGTGTGACTTGAACTAAACCATCCCATGCAGCTGACTTAGAATACAATGTCAAAAACCTAAGAGGCTTGCTCCCAAAAGAATGCTTTTTGTGGGGGGAGGGTTTATGCACCACTAGAGAAAGTAAAAACAGCATGCCATAAGAAATTGATACAACACAAAAGAAACTGCCTTCAAGAAATGTTCCCTCTGGCTCTTTGTGTTGGAGAAATGGCCTTTTTCAGAACACCACTGGGCAAAACGTTTCCAGAATTATTTTACTTCACTATTGTTGAAGGCAGCAAATCTGCCAAGACTGGACAATTTCTTTTAGCCCACCACACTATGACATTCAGGGGGGAAAAAAGGAAGCAACTTTCCACTGCAGACAGACAAGAATAATCATCTGCTCTAAGTCATGTTTTCAAGTAAATCACACATTACCCTTCTAACAGCCTCATCTCATCACTTCAGAATAATAAATGCAGTATGATAAAAAACAGTGATTGCATTTTATCTATTAATGAGAGTAAATCAAAGTGTAACATCACCAAGCCATTATGATGTCAGTCTTAATAAGTGCCTCAATTTATACTGGTTGATTGCCAAAGAGGGAAGCATTGTTTTGCAGTCCTCGTCAATTGATCATTTAAATTAATTCTCAATGTGCATTTTAAACAAACAATATATACAGTTCTTGACAATGTTTTTAGTAAACACCAGATAAACACCACCTTTAATAAATGTTGCATAGGAATTATTGGTCATTTTAATTTGATAGTAAAATGGGGAATACATTTAATTTAAAAAGCATTCAGATAATGTACAATTTAGCTTTTGGTCGACAAAATAAATAAAAGAGATATTAGTTAATATCAAATAATGCATCACCACAGAATGGTTGGCTGTCATTGAACATACAGCATCATGCCATAGCTGTCAGTCATTTGCTGGTTTTATTGGAGAGTGTGTCCCACCAACAGCTGCAAAACCATTAACATTACAGCTACCAATTAGTAAACTCAGTTTAGCCACAGACTGCAGCAACATAAAAGTGATTGTACAGTCTGAACATTACATCAGTGTTCCTAAACTGATAACGCCCTTGTTAAATTTAGTAACTTCTTAGACAATCTTGGTGATATTTCTTGAAATCTTGAAAGAGAGGAGGCACACACATACACTGCCCGATCCCCTCCCCCAGCAGTTTCATCAGGCCAGCTACGCAAAACATGGCAGCAAATCCCCCCCATAAGGCGTGAGGACCTGATAACACTCCTGGGCCCGCTCTCAGAACGAGTGCCAACAAGCTGCCTGATGTTCTCACCTCCATTTTCAACCTCTACCTCTGCCAGGGCACCATTCCCTCCTGCTTCAAGACCACAACCCCCACCCCCCTTCCTAAGAAGAACCCACCTTCCAGCCTGAATTTTAACAGGCCAGTGAACCTCACTCAAAACATCATGATTTGTTTTGAGAGAATGGTGCTGGCCCACATTCAGAGAAGCATATTGGACACCCTGGACCTCCTCCAGCAACCAAACCAGCCCAACAGGTCTACCTCAGACATGATTGCTGCTGCACCGCATCATTTCCTCTCTCATCTGAAAATAGAGACTCCTACATCAGAATGCTCTTTGTTGACTGCAGTTCTGCATTCAACTTGGTCATCCACAACAAACTCACCCATAAACTGTACCCCATTGTCTGTGAATGGTTTCTAGACTTTCTGACTGGCAGGCTCAAATCTGTCAGGATTGGTAATGGGACTTCAGCCAGCATCACTATAAACACAGGCACTCTTCAAGGATGCATCCTCAGCACCATCATCTACACCCTAATTATCCCCAAATGTGTCGCCTCCATGAGAACATCATCCTGCAGTTCGCTGATAAAACCGCAGTGACAGAACTCATCACTAGTGGGGATGAATCAGCCTTAAGGAGAGAGATAGCCAGTCTGATGTCATTGTGTGCGGACAACAACCTCACCCTAAATACAGACAGGATAGAGGAGTTAATTGTGGGCATGAAGAAGGAGAGGAGATCTCATCTGCCACTGTTCTTTAAGGAGCATGAGGTGTAGAGGTTGAGTAGCTTTAAATACCTTTAAATACCGACATAACAACCTCACTTGTGCACTCCACACCACACATTTGGTAAAGAGATCGCAGCAGCGGCTGTACATCCTGAGGAGGCCAAGGAAGTTTGGCATGTCTACTAAGATCACCCAAAACTTCCATGGCTGCACTGTTGAGCATCTTGACCAGCTGCATCACTATGTTGTACAGCAGCACAACTGTTCTGCACAGCATCTACACAGAGCCCAGATGAGAGGCGCCTCTGTCGCCTAGGATCCCACTCATCTCCCAACATGGACTGTTTGCACTTCTACATACAGGTTGGAGGTATAGGCCAATGAAATGTAGAACTAGATGTGGAGAATGTGGAGCTATATAAGGTGGCTTGGGCATCTGATTGGGATGCTTCCTAGACGCCTCCCTGGTGGGGTGCTCTGAGCACATCCCACCGGGAGGAGACCCTGTGGAAGACCATGACATGCTGGAAGGACTACATCTCTCAGCTGATCTGGGAATGCCTCAAGGTTTTCTCAAGATGATACTACATTTCCAGAGCGTTAAGATGCATTAAAATAACTTCAAATGCCAAGCACAGTTGTGAATGGACTTTGGCCATCAGTGGCCAAAATTCTTCCAGACATAAACATGTTATCATCTCTGAATGGATCCAGTGTCCTCAGGTGCAGCAATGACTGCACTGCAGGTAATTCTTTCAAAATGATATACATGTGTACTACTTTCTTCTATGTGCCTTTTAAGAAATGACTTTATCCCAAACAATGCAGCACCTATCAAAAGTTTTAAAGCTCAGGGGGCTCTAACTTCATCCACACAGTTTGTCTATTCAGACACCATAGTAAAAATGGTGTCACAAATATATTAGCAGATGTATATAGATATATAAAAATATGAATGGCTCATTCCAGAGGAATAAACATATAATTATTTTAGTAAAGTCATTAGATATCAATAGAAACACAGTTTTTGATCATAAATGTATCTAAAAAATTTTAGACATTGACCTTTGATTTTGTTACACGCTGCACCTTTAAGTTTCAAGTTGCCAACTGAGAGAAACAATTATAGGTGAGAAGTGTTGCACAAAATGTCCTTGTTTTACCTTCTTGTATATATATTGCTCAACACTTAATGCCATTTAGTTATGAGTTATGTAATTAAATGTGCAAAGAGTGAATAGACATCTAATATTACTTCAAATGTATCTTATTAGACTTCATTTACTTTAATTCCACAAATGTTACTGTGTCAGTATTTCCCTTGAGGCAGCAGTCATATGAGATAAGGTCTAGATGACAAAAGCTCAGGGGAAAAGACTAGGCCCTCTGTGACTTGAAAGGAGTGTCTGAGTTTAGGACCCTCCTGACAGTAGCATAGCTCTCTGAAAATAATACTGGAAAACTCAGTGAAAAGATGGAAAGGAGTTTGAGACATGTGGTTTCCTGGTACTCTGAATTTATTCATCTGTTTAAACACATTCATTCTGTTCAGTACCATGGGGTGCTGGAACAAATTACAACATGCACTGGTTGAGAGACATTGTGCAGACCTTGCAGACACTTAAACACTTTTTAGAGTTTCCACCTAACCAGAGGGTATGTTACTGGATTCTCACTTTAAACTAACAATATATATTAAGTATATTAACTACTACATGTACCTATCCTTAAGCACATAGCTGATCACAATCTCTTTTAGGTTTAGTTGTTTCCTGTTAGTTCCTTTGTTAACATACTTGTCAGACAGTTTTACTGTGGCAGTATCTAAGCTCAAGTTTTGGTTTTATGGTTGCCCTGATCACAGACTGTTGTTAACATCCGCAATAATAATGAGCATTTTACTACTTAAGCTATGGACAGTCAGAAAACTGAAGTTGACTTTGAATTGGTATCTTATTAAAAACTGCTATCATTTGTCCCTTGGGTAGAACACAAACAAGCATGCAATAAATCTCTTCTTATGTTCAGACTAACCAACCAAATAAATGTTTATAGCACTTGGCTTTAAGCAGTGCTACAGCATGTGCCTGCTGGTAGTATCAAAAATAAGGGTCTAATATTGTGAGAGTGAGAACAAATTCCAGTACCAAAAACTTAATTAATGTCTCACTTTGCCAGATTGGTGGCAAAATGGCTCATATGCTATTATTGTGATTCAATTCACAAATCATCAAATTCCAAGTCAGGAAGCGGGCTGTTTCTTGCCCTAATGAGGACTCTTCTATTACTTCACTGGTCTGATATGGTACCAGTCAGTGACACTCCATTTTTGAGTTTTAAGACCTATCAAGGAACTATCAAATGCTTTGATAGCTGCGGGTTCATTAAGAGAATGTCTAATTAACTTATAATAAGGCATTTCTGCTCTGGCTATCAAATCCTTCCTCTAGGCACCAGTGCATCCATCTGACCTGATTTGATTGCACAGTCACATTAATGAGCTCTGTGATGTCCCACATACCGCCTCACCTCGCCTCCCAGCTGCTGCCAACATAAAAGGGGTATTTAGGGTGGGGGTTGATTGTGCGTGTCTGTGTGTGAGAGGGTAGAGATCAGAGTCTTTAAAGAAATACAAAGAGTGAAACCAGCACTTAAATATCCCTACCTGTATTTAAAAGTGCATTGCTTTGTTTCTGCTATTAAATGGCTCCCTGTACACTTTATCAGTGTTTAAGAGAATGTTTGAGTCTAATACTGAATCCTTTCATTATCTTTGTCTGCATGATCTTGTTGGGATTATTGGATGGGGGAAGGGGTGAAGAACATAATGTAGGCTCCCAAAGCCTTTAGTTTAGAGGCACACTTGCCTTAGAAAGTTACAAATGAAACATTTTAATCTTTAGGTGTCATATGTCTAAGGTTGTGGAGGAAAAGAAAAGAAAGGGAATTTAGTTTCATGCAAAGTTAAAAGCTTTGCATAACTCGCGTGAAACTCATTTGCAAGACTCCCCTCATACTTTGCATTAACACAATGTTGAACACAAGCAGGCAAAATAAGCTGGCAACAGTGTTAAATTTTGGATTGTATAGCATAATTAATTTATCTATTCCTACATACAAGGACCTTTCTCAGGGTTTCAAACCTCTGAAATAGACTTATTGATTAAGTTGCTTGTTTAACACATCTTTTACCATAGTGTGTGACTGAAAGTATAACTGAAGGTCATTTTCTTGAGTTAAATGTTGCAGGAGATTTTGTTGGGATTATAGTGTCTGTGTTCATAAGCCCTGGGTTTAAACTTTCACTTTGTTCATACAGTTCTCTGAATTCCTCTACTGGCTGAAGTCAGAGAGGTTCACTGCACTGCCCCCTCCTGTATGGGAACAACTATGAATATAAATAGTTGAGTTCCTTCAGGTACTACAACTTATCCATGTTTTGCTGCCGCATGAGAATGTCAATACCTGCATAATACAGGAGTTGTAATTCAATTCAATTTCTAAAGGTTAAAATGGCAAAAATTTCCAGTGCAGTTTGAGATACGATGTTACTAAAATCTGCTTCTTCACTGCTCATAGAAATTGTTACTCAATGTTTTAAAGCCCCAAGATTAAATGTTATGTCTCTGATCTTTGCTTGATTGGCTTAGTGATTGCTGTAATGTTACTGAGTTGGAAGTATGATGTTCAACATTATACTTTAACATCATATTTTCAAGTTTTATTTTTTATAGGGTTTGAAATATTCATGATACATCCAAATGCATTAGATCTGTTTTAAAACTTTTTATGAAAGTTAAAGCATTCAAGGGAAATACTGAAATATGTTCAGTTCAAACAACATCCCGAACAACACAAATATATTTTTGCCCGAGTATCTCAGTTCTCTGAATATGCTACTCTTTTGAGGATGTTAGCCTTTGCATGTCATTTAAATGTCTAAAAAGTCTAAATGTACAATATAATTAGTAGGATTAACAATAATAATAAGTATGTTCTGTAAGAAGCTAACGCGGAAAAATAAAAGAACAAATACAAATACCTAAATGAACAGAAAAAGCATTATCAAGTAATTAAACCAGAGAAAAATAAGAAAAAACATGATTCAATTTTAGCATAGTAGGTCACTAAAATTCCAATTGAATCATTGTGGTTTGCAACTGAGTGAATGGGAAAACAAAGAAACAAAAGAAAACTGTGTAACACACAGAACTAGGGGAGGACTGTGTGACTCAATCCTCCCAGGAATTCAAAAATGTAACTCCTTCCTGTGATCAGTCAGCCTGGGGCAAAGCTGGCATTGCTGGACTGCGCCTGAGAGAGGGAGAAACGGAGAGCAAGACAGAATGGAAAAAAAGGGAAGGAGAGAGGCGTCTCCTTCGTTGGTGTGTGTGTGAACTGGGCTCCAGGCCATGATACAAAACTTCCTTTGAACCAAGCAGCTGTGGGCTGCAAGACTGATATAATATTTAATAAAATAATTACATATACAGGGAAAAAAGCAGTGGTTAGGCAGTGTACCTTTTTATGCTGGGGATATGTGAAAATGCAGCACTAATACAGAGGATTTGGCTCGTTGCCCTATCTCTGTGTTTCCCTCCCTCTTTCTCTCCATTTCATGAATCATGCAGTCCAACTCTGGTATTAAAATTTGTGCATTAAGTTAGACTTTTAAATGTTGATAATATATGACTGCATTAATTTTATTTGTTTCTGCAGAGAAGTTTCAATGTCAGCACTTGTATAGGGACATCTTGTTTGTATTTGCATTTATGCTATCGGAGGCTTAACTGTATTCTTTTTAAAAGCTAATGTTATGAGGCTGAGATATTGTTGCATTAAATCCTGTCATTTTTGTTAATTTTTGTCTGTTTTATGTTCTGTTTCCAGCATAATATAAGAAAAAAAACCATTTTAAAACAGAAGCAGGCATGTAATTACCTACTTACATCATAATGTAAATATACAGCAATTAAGTAATAAATGGGCACACAACAAGAATATTTTACAGTTGTATACCAATGTTCGAGCAGTTTTTTTTGTCATAATAGAGATAAAGTAGCAATCTAATTTGAAATAGATCCTGTGTGCTGTTATAACTTTCTGTGTGATCTATAACTTGTCAATGCTCTCATCATTTCTGCTTACACCGCATCCCCTGCCAAGTGGTGCATACATCAAATCCATACAGAAACTCATTGCTCATCTTTTCCTGAGCAAACTACAACACACTATAAAGTCTTACCTGGAGTTTCACATAAGATTAATCTCTTACCTCAGGAACGTCAGACAATGTAGAAGGTGCTGATAAATCGTTGTTGTTGTGCTGTTTTTGTTATACCTTTCCTTTTATATAGTGGCATCATATTGACATGTTTTATTTTTATTGGAAATGTGTTCACATTATTTAGACACTGTAATAAATTTAAGGTTTTGAAGAAAAAAAAGTCAAATGTTTTTATGACCCCCCCCCC
>JAOXYM010000007.1:15834200-15853117 GCA_028567055.1 Leptatherina wallacei | reverse complement strand
AGACTTGTTACGTTGCTAAGATGGCGACGGTTGGAACCTCCCAATGAGCTTCTTTTCAGCTCTTCAGAAACCTCCCGAATAGTCTGTCCATTAATTTTAGTCATTGGTTCCTACCCTCACCTGTGGTCACGAGCTCTGGGTAGTGACTGAAAGAACGAGATTACGAATACAAACGCCCAAATGAGTTTCCTCTGCAGGGTGGCTGGGCTTTCACTTAGAGATAGTGTGAGAAGCTCAGTCATCAGGGAGGGGCTCAGAGTAGAGCCGCTGCTCCTCCGCATTGAGAGGAGCCAGATGAGGTGCCTCGGGCATCTGGTCAGGATGCCTCCTGGATGCCTCCCTGGGGAGGTATTCCGGGCACGTCCCACCAGGAGGAAACCTTGGGGTAGGCCAAGGTTTTGCTGGAGGGATTACATCTCTCAGCTGGCCTGGGGGTGCCTCGGGATCCCCTCGGATGGGCTGGCTGATGTGGCCGGGGAGAGGGAAGTCTGGGCTGCCCTGCTCAGCCCACTGCCCCGGCGACCCGAGCCTGGATAAGTGGAAGAGGACGGTACGGTACAGTATGCCAGTCACTGATTAAAAAGTTTACTATTAATATAAGAACAGTTTAATGTAAATTAGTCATCCTTTATCCTGCTGTTTCTTTTAGCCTGGGAGTGTGGCATTTGCTGAAAGTTATGATTTTCATCTCCACCCAATGATTGGATGATACATGCATCTTGACTGATAAATACAGAAAAATATATACAGTGAGGTATGGAAATATGACATATGGCGTATGGAAATATGACATGTGTCATTGTGTTGTACATATGCAAGTAATGACCATATTTAACAGATGTGCTGTTGTTACTTTTGTCGTGGCAGTTTGTCCTGCTGTTTGCCTTCATAATGTGGATCAGAATAATTGGAAGAAATGTTTTGAATATCTACATGTTTTTCTTTGCCTTTCTTCTGCCTTGAATCCTCTTTATTTCCTCTACAACTCGTGGGATTTGTTGAGTTATTTTGTTGATTAATTAAGTTTTGGAGAGCTTCATCAATGTATCCTGCTGCTAAACAACTTCTTTTGTTTGGAAATAATTACAACTTATTTGCAGTTATGATGGATGTGGCGCTACTCCAGAGACACCCAAGATTAAGAGTTAAAGTAGTGGAAATGATCAAGCCATGTCTTTTTAAAAAGAAATAATACCTGTACTGTCTACATTGCATGTTTTATAGAAGTCTTGTGATTGGATAAGTAAAACTCTTCTGTCATATTTTTACGGTGTCTCAGCTGTCTATGTGCATAAGTACACAGATGCAGTCATTTAAAAAAAAATATTGGAATTCATACCAGAAAAGCAGATAATATGCATTTAATAATCAGTAAAGGGAATTTCACACAACATAAATTTAATAAGAACTGATAGAGGGTGTGGTAACAGCCTGGCAGTTCCCAATAACCTGAGCACCTGTTCTGCCACATTGAGTTGACTCAACACTTGCAGCAGTATTTAAGCTAAGCCACACACAGTTGAACTCAGAAATCATGCAAAAAACCAAACAAACCTTGCAGACAAGTCGCTTTGCTTCTGTCCAATTTCATCAACTGAATTTCTATGGAAAACATGGAAAAAGTTAAGTCAGTGTTTTACCACTAATTCTATGAGGTCATATTTAAATCTGTTTTTAGAAGATGTTACAGTACAGTTACATATGGATCACCAGGATTGGACATAATTCATCTTATGTCCCGGAATCTCAGCTCTCAGCTCCTTTTCAAAGAGGATAATTTGTGTCTTGGTAAAACTTCATTTTCATTACAAAGCTTGGTTAAATGATCATTAATTTCCCTTTTGTTATCTACAATGATGAAGAAATCCCTTTATTGTTCTTTCCCTGCCACAGCTGTTAAGTAATCCTCTTTCTTTGCTTCTACACTCATGCACAGAGCTGTTTCACTTCACCTAACTTTCACAACTTCTGTTTAGTTAAAGCTTTGTGGATCGCTGACTCTGCATGATATTTTCACAGATAGCTCACATGCTGTAAAGCTGCTTGGTTACACTCTACCTTCCCTCCACCATTGCTCTATCATCTGTGCTGCTTTACTCATAGCAAGAATGTGTAAAAAGGTGTGACTGGTGTTAGCAGAGGGTCAGGCATCACAATAATTATTCACCAAAGCATACTGTAAAGCAAAACATAAACATGTGTGACTATGGTTAGTCATGACACTGATGCACATTAGAAGGCACATCAGTCCTGGCTTGAAAGCAATATGTGAAAAGGTCTTGTGCAAACTTGTGGGCATTTAAAGAATTTTCAGATTGTTGTTTTGCTCTAATAATTCTTGATTTTTCTAACTGTAGTGGCAGAGTGTATTTCAAAGGTTGGTTTTTTTCCCTTTTAAATTTTTTTTAAACAATCCACAGCGTTCTGTGAATAACTTCGTTACCCTCCAGTGTATGCATATATAAAAAGTACAGTGGTCCAGGTGCCAGGAACTTATTTCCATAAGTTTTCATCCTTTTTTCAGATGACTGTAGATCTAGTACTCAGTATGAGATGGTTAAAATAACTGTCACATTCCATGTTTGAGGGAGATTTGGGGGTATGAATATTTTCTCAATACAGCATTGTCATTTGATAACCTCAAGCACTTTATGTTGTTTCACTGTTATCGAAACTGCAGGCTAACTTCATGCAGCTTACTCTCTGGATTCCGCATTACTATGCTGTGAGGGACAGAGAATGACTGACGGGACAGTCCTGACTGGCTTCCATTTGGTAAATTTTCTGCCATAATTATATCTGTAATATATAAGCCATAAACACAATGTAAACAAACTGAATGTTTATGTTGTCAAAGTCTAGTAAACATACATTCTTTTATTGATATTCATTAGTTCAGATTTGATGCGGCTGCAGATTTTCTTTTTCCCACCCTACAATTGGGTGAGCCCGCATTTCATGAGGGCCCTAGCCAGCCCATTGGTATGTTTGTGCCGGTTTGTCCAAGTTGGAGGATGCACGTGTGTGTGGGTGTGCGTGATATGGAGAGAAAAACCCAAGTTAAGCTGAGCGGAGTGAGAGGCAGCAACCACCACTCTGCACAGTGATCTACTGCAAATGGCTTTATTAGCCAAGGCATTTTTCACATGATTCTATCTTGAATTAACGTGGTTTTCATTTACCTAAAATTGGAACTGTTCACTGAATGTAACTATTTATGCAAACGGTAAGACCAATTAGGATTGGATTTAATCTTTTATGTGATTCATTATCTGTTTTGTGTGCAGCAAAAAGCAAAAGGCAGATAAATTAGTTAAAAGACCCTTCCTTTGACTTATAGAAACGAGTTGTTTTATTTGCTCTTAAATAAGGTGTTTTGGCTGAGGGAGAGAAGCCTGTTGGAGATCTTTTCTTAACCACATAGTAACTTTATCAGACTCTTCATGAGTTGGATTCTTCAATTCAGGTAAAATCATCAATTTTGTACAGTTAACAAAATTCAACCATTTGAATAGTTTTTTTAATTGTATGTGTGGCATTTAAAGATGAACTAATATGATACACTGAAATTATACCAGAAACCTTTGTAAAAATTGGTTTGGGCACTACAATTACCTTGGTTATTGCCTGCTTTTTCTTCATTTCTGTTATTGATTCATTGTTCAAAAAAATAATAAAATGGTGTATCATTTCATTCTGCATTTTCCAAAGTATGTAAAAGAAAGTAATAGTCCATGTGCTGGGTAGAGTGTTTTTCTAGTAATATTTAGTCAATTACCAGCATGCATCTAACCCTTGATACGACCTGACAAATCAGGTGTTCAACAAACAAACCAAAAATACCTATAAAATATAAACCCTTACCCAAGTTTCAACATCAGTACATTGCCATCGTACACCAAACTAAATACAACGCAACATTCTTTTGTATACTTATAGTATCAAAACATTTACCCAAATGCTGCCTCTTATGACAATTATTGCATTGCATTTTTATTAATATTTTTTCCAAAGTGAAGTCATGATGTTTAGAGGTTTTGTCACAAGAATTAAACAGTAAAGAGGTAACTCATGCCTCAGCATGGGGTTTTGAAGCGTGACTGAAATGAATTGTGTACTTACATTTTGGTTACAATTTACCCCCTCTACTCTCAAATTAACATGTAAAAATGCCAGTTTGTCCCTCATTTATTACCAAACCGATCTGTCATATGAACAAGAGTATTTTGTAAAATTTATGACACATTTGATAAAGCAGGAATATGACTATTATTTCAGATATTTCTTATTTGTCTGATACAAGAAAATTAAATCACATCTCATTCCGGTTAGTGGTCTTTTATTCATCCAGTGTTGCAATTACAATTTGACAGGCAAATGCTGCAACCTTCAGGGACTGCATCCATGTATTATGTCATTTGTCCTGATTGAACTAATGCAGTGTCCTTGTCTGGACATGGCACATGTTGCATTTTCACATGGCCCTCCTTCTGAAATTTGTTTTTAACTGGGTGGAATAGAGGCATGAATTGTCTCAGGTCTGTCTCTTTGGGCTGTGAATGATTTATTTGCCTCCCAAATCCCTGTACCATGACATCTTGTCAATTAAAGTCAGGATCATGGCTACTGACACATGACAGTTTTCATTTCATTCACTGCCATGCCCAGGCCCCTCTTTATATTTAATCACAGTTGTCTATGCAAACCATGACATGTTTTCTTTTTTTAAATTGTGCTGTTACACAGTGTGCCATTTAACTTTCTTGAATTGAGGCATTCTTTTTGAAGCCACAGTTTGACCTTGTCTTTTGGATCTAACTTTAACTGTATTACAGCTGACTGATTTAGGTTGTACATAGAGTGGAAGCAATAGCAACCAATGTCTACTCACTTTCTCCACTATCCTCCCTAGTGATATTATAGATTGCACATCATCAAAACAGAAGATTTATGTTGGCGTTCTTTTCAGGGTGCACAGTACGCAGTGTTTCTGTGCTAATGGCTGCTGATAAACTGTAGTCACCAAACATAAAATGGATTTTTAAATGGAGTAAAGTGAAACCTGGGATATATGTGTTTCAATCACTTTTTTGTTTGACCACTTCATCTAGCCAACATATTTCTGCATATAACATTAAAACTGAGACTGACAAAATTGATTGTCAGTTTGCTCAGTTGCAAAGTTCATTGTTGAGGTTAAATTTTGTCAACTGCACCTATATATTGAATTATGCATGACAAAGGCAAGGGATCATAAACAGATATCATGGCACCAAGTTCTGGCAAAATTATAGCCTAGAGTACTGGGTGATTGGCACTTAATGACCAAATGTGAGTGACAGTGTGCTTTAGCCGGGAGGCAACAACAGCATGGGGCAGTGGTAGGTCATGAATCTAGGATAATGAAACGGTAAACGGCCTCAATCACAGTTATTGATTTTTCTTAGCCGTCCTCTATGTTTTATATCCATGATCATCTACAAGCATTGTAGCCAGTCACACATGAAGTAAGTTGTACTTAAAGGGACTATAAGTGTCGCAAGAGCAGAGCAGCACACTTAAATGAATGACCTATTCTTTCCCAGATGGCCCATATTTCATATTAGGACTTTATTGAATTGTGCTTGTTTCATATGCAGCCCTGTCTTTATATGAGCTTAGGCTTGTTCAGAGGGAAAAAGGATAAGTTTGCAGAAAATATGCCTTAGCAGAGGACTTGCACTTGACTCCTGCTCTGTTGTCTTATCAAGTCTTTCATTAGCATGCTGCTTTAGGAGTGCTTCATGAATGTAGTGGGTAATTCACAGGAAGCCCCCCTCCACCTGCTCAGGTCTTCTCCTTCTAGTCTCCAGCCATTATGCAATTCCTCATGGTTGTCTGACTCGTCTCCACACCCACTTGCTTGCCAGTCTGCCTCCCCTCCTATCTGCCACTCACATTTTCATCTACAACCGCCCCCTCTCCCTACTGCTACTCTTACTTTTAGATTTATGCCTTCATTTGTTTCTGGCTCAAACCACAAGGATGGAGGTTCACAGAAACAGAGCTACCCGATCTAAATTTTTATGTTTTATCATGAAATTAGCTGTGTGCCACATTTTAATGATCTATGATTTCCCTATGATGCTGTTAACAGGATGATATTATAGTCTGCCGAATAGATTAATGTTATGTATGCTTCATTACTAAGTTTTGAATAACTTAAAAATATTGTGACACGCTGGGTAAAGATGGAAATGTACTCTTGATTTGCAAATTTGTGTTTGTCATCAACATGAAATATATCCCAATTGAGAAAACAAATAATGGAGCCAGAGGGTCACATTTTAGAAAGCGAATAAGTTTATGTTATACTTTTTATCACAGCACCACTGTGTTAGACATAAGAAAGACTTTTACCAACAACTGCTATGTGAAAATGTCAAGTCATTCTGAAAAATTATTTAACTAAGAGCAGAATCTTGTGCTGGGTATATGGATGTAAATTTGACTATATATATATATATATATATATATATATATATATATATAAAAATATACACAGCTGGAATTTCCCATCCGGGATTTAAGTTTTTAAAAAATATACAGAAATAAATAAATAAAATTGTTCAATTGTTTGCATTTTTATTTTTAGTCATGCCTCTTACTCGTCATGTACAATATTCAGTGATTCATTATCTTACCATTCTTTCAACTTGTTGTATCCTCTCAACTGTACGACATTTAAGAGTGAAACAGTTCCTTACTACAAGTGTTTCTGAGAATGAAAGACTAAAACCTTTAACTACTATAATCATTAGCTACTAGAAATACTGTTTAAATCTTGAACCATTTTGAACTAAGGCTGATGGAACTTTAGGTTGCACTAAGTATTCCTGATTAACACTAGCAAACTAACTCTAGCAAATTTTTCTGAGACATTATTAAGTTTGCTAATTTTTCATTTGATGATGGTTGTATAGTTGGTCTTTACTGCAAAATAATAATTCCTCTCTGACAGCTTATAAATTATCATATATTATTGTCATAGTCAGGTTACCCATATTCTCATTTATGTTCTGTCTGTTGCTACTCTGTACTTCTTAATTATTATAGCTACAGCTTAACAGTGACCATATAATTTCACAATGCTGAAATTTTACACTCTGGTATGGAAGCCCAGAGCTGCCGTGCTCACGTGTTTTTTTAAGTACCCTTTTTTAGTGATTATGGTACGATTTATCCTGTATTCTCGGGAAACCTGCCTTTTTGCCTTTTGGCTCAGCTCCTTCTTCAACACGACAGACCAATGTAGAGCCCGCATCACTGCAGATGCTGCACCAAACCACCTATCGATCTCTCGCTCCATCCTTCCCCCACTCATGAACAAGACCCCAAGAACTCCTCCACTTGGGGCAGGACTCTGACCTGGAGGGAACACTCCACCTTTTTCCGGCTGAGGACCATGGTCTCGGATTTGGAGGTGCTGATTCTCATCCCGACCGCTTCACACTCGGCTGCGAATCCAGCGAGAGCCGGAGATCACGGCCCGATGAAGCCAACAGAACCACATCACCTGCAAAAGCAGAGACAAACCGGATCCCCTCAACACCTCGGCTGCGCCTGTCTGTCCATAAACGTTATGAACAAAATAGTGACAAAGGGCAACCTTGGTGGAGTCCAACCTCACTGGAAACAAATCTGACTTACTTGGCAATGTGGACCAAGCTCTGGCCCTGGTTGTGGAGGGACCAGCACAAGCAACGGGATCTGGTACTCCATACTCCCAGAGCATCCCCCACAGGAGTCTCCTTCTGGGCTTCCCTGCATAGGCTGCTGCCCCTGCTACCCGATCCCAGATAAACGGTAGAAGATGGATGGATTGATGGATGGACAATGAGAAGCACTTAAAGCAAGTTCATTCCTGAAACACGGCATCATACATAATGGGGCCATCCCTTCCCTTTCTATTAGGGATGTGATAAACTTAGGTCCCTTTGTTCCTGCCTTAAGGTTTCCCTCTGCATCTTTGTGGAGAACTCTCAACAAGACTCTTCAGGGCTCTTCAGCGTGTTCAGAGTATAGTTTCTTTTTGAAGAAGCTGAGATACTTTGTGTTACACAGGACCAGAGAATGAATACTATTGCTTGTAAGTAAACTACTACTACTAATGAGATCATACATGTAAAACATCTTTGCAAATATTTAATCAGGAAGGAAATCTAACACATTAGTAAGATAGTTATGTATTTTAAAGAAAAATCCAAAGGAGATCCACAGGTTTCTGGCATGGGAAAAAAAATTATGCAAGTTGTCTTAAAAGTTTATACGTTACTAAAATCAGTACACAAAATTAAAGACCACTCATATGACAACACATACAGATAGGTTAGAGTGTGTTGATTATCATTGCTTTAATTTTGTTGCCTTCTTTTTGCTCTTCAGGGTGTCATTAACTATTCTGATTTTGAATTATTAAATGATTCGATCTGAGTTGATGCAACATTTATTGCATCTACTCACTGATGAAAAGCACCCCTAAAACTTAACCTTTCATTCCTCTCAAACTGCAAAAACAAGGTGCCTTCCTTCGACTTTAAACATTAATTCAACATTTTGTTGTGGTTTCTTTCTGTCTGATTCTGTGGTTTTAAAAAAAGAAGAAAAAACATAAAGAAAAAGCCTCCAATACCTAAATGCAAGGTAAGAATATAGGGAAAGCTCTGTAAAGTCAGAGTCAATCAATTTACTACTAGCTGTTAAATGTTGTTTCTGTTCTTTCATTTCTCCCAAAACAAAAGAGCAGTTCCTCCTAATGCAGTAAAAGCTCAACAGTAATAGCTTGGTGTCTCCACCACACAAATCCATATTTGGAAACGCTTTGGTTGACTGACCAACCAACAGGCCCACATTCCCATTCCTGGAGTTGGTTTTATGGTTGAAAACAAAATACAACCCATTTCCTGCAAGAGTTCCTTTATCCATTCTCCCACACTAATGGAACAGTATTTCTCTGCACAACTGCAACAAAATCAATTCAGTTTGAATGGGACCAGCTGAAAATTAAGTTACAGCTCCCACTTTTGATTTGATCAGAATATGCTTTTCCTCATCACAGTCTTCAACTGGAAGTATGTAATGTTTCTGGCTCCTCTTATCATTATGATTTCCTGGAGTTCACTGGCAAGTATTTATCACATGTGCACTCATTGGAGATAAGCATCCAAGACACCAAATGACTTTCAGTGATTTCACAGTTTTTAATTGGATCGTATGGATAAAACAACTTGTTATCTCAGTTTCAGGGGGGTGTTTGTGACTCTAGGCAAAGACTGTGCAAACTGATTTGAATAAGGGGAACTGTGTTGAGTTGGCACAATTTTGCAAAAGACTGATGTTTCCATACATTCTGCAAAAGACTGATGTTTCCATACATTCTGCATCTGCACATAGGTACAATTCAAAGCAGGCTGAAAATAAATAAAAACCAAAGTAAAATATAGGCCTATGATGTGGAAAGAAACAGGACAACAAAGAACACAAGAAGAAAAACACCTTTATGTTTCAGTTGTAAGCATCAAAGAGGAAGAAAATAGCATGGCAGGCAACACACATTAAAAATCTTAATTGTTATCTTTGTGCTCAGACAGAAACAGTGTTCAACTAATCACAATCACTTTATCCAAAATAAAGAATATGTTGACATATCAACTTAAATTTTTTTTAATAAAATTGCCTTTAAATCTGTTCTTTTTTTGTACTAAAATATAGCTTGCATGAAATCATTCAAACATAAAAGTTCATCCTTTTTGGCAACTTTGTGGTCTTGTAAAATGCCTTATACAAATATGTGACAACTTATGCCTTTAATGCCTTTCTCATCCCAAAAACAAGCTCATAACAAACTATTGAATGTTAATAGTTGACTTGGGAGTGCTAATGGCAGATGTTCAATGTGTACATGGTGGCTCGTGGATATGAGTTGTCACTGCTGAAGGTCTTTCATTCAGTTAATATGCAAGAAATGTACAGATGGACTTCCTCCAAGCTAAAAACAAAAAACATTTCAAATGGCCTATTGATCTTCTACTCCTCCCATTCCCCCATGTGTAGCGGTAGTGTAACTAGATAGTACTTACTCTGGTTAGGTTGAGCAGAGTCATTTGTGCGGGCACACGCATACAAAGAAATGCAAAATGGGCTCATATTCGTATGAGCCTGTTGGAGTGGGATGTGAATGCAGTGGGCTGTGAGGATGGGTAATGGAGGACAGTATGTGTCCTGGGATCATGGCGGACAGATCTTCCATTGCGAAGGCGATGAGACCTGAAGGGCGACAGGGAGATGGAGGCATTGAGGGAGAGAGCAGCCGCAGCCCAACGCTCTGTTAGGCGCCTAATGGAGAGACAGCAAGAAAGCAGCAAGCACTATAGGGCCCACTGCTCACAGAGGAGCACTGGAGGAACGCAAACTCACAGTCAGGGAGGAAAAATCAGGTAGTAGAGGCTGCTGTGAGACTGGCACTTTTCTGATTAACAAAATCCCTTGACTCTGCATTAAGAGAGTTCTCTGAAAGTGCAATAAAGGTGACTTAGTGCAATGATGTTGTGTTCCACAAGGCAACACCAGATAAAAGTGAGCAAGGCAATTATAATCATGTTGAATCATTCACAACAGAGCAGGGGTGAGTTCTGCATTTTGGAGGTTTATTCCTCCTTTTAGAGCACATTCACAGTTATCTTAAAGGGCACCATCAATCAAGCTGGAATCAGACTGAGAAGTGAATTAGCTTTCAGGCTATAACAACATGGTGAAACTGACTTGGTTCAGGTTATGCCCTTTGATGTATACAATTTTTTTTGCCCATTTTGCCCATTGATGGCTAATTTTCTGGTTCACATTAACATTGACATTTATTTAAACGTGGCATTGCTTAGCTACCTCGTAAGTATATTTAATAAAAGGTCAGGTAAATAACTGATGGAAAAAAAGAAAACGAAAACAAAACATTTGATAGCTCTTGTTTAACTTGTTTGTTTTTGGAATACAGTCACAGCTGTAATCTAGGTATCATATCAATAAAGCTAACACTCATCACTATAGGGTTATACATTTTTGCATTATATCTTGCAACGGATGCTGTGATTACTTTTGACCTTGCCAAGTAGGTTGCAAGTCTTGGTTGGAAAAGTCTTGAGTAGCTGTGTTTTTAACTTTTAGATGTTGTTGTTTTTCATCCTTGTGACAACTGTTCAGATTCATCACTATGTTGTTCTTAATGATTAACTAATTTTAGCCCAATGTTGGCTCCCTCTTGTAAATTATAAATGATTTCCAGATGTTGGAACTGATGGTTGTGTGAAGTTATTAGACATCTTGCTCATTCCAGGAGTCCAAATCCTGTAACGGTATATTTTAGTAAGGCTCTTCACCTTCTAATATTAACGGGGCAGCTTTTTGTGCAAAAACATACATTACCCCTTTTTTTTAAACATTTATAAGATGGAAGAGAGACTTCACTGTATTCAGACACCGGGACTGGATATGTAAAATTTCCTTTGATCTTAGAGTCTGGAACAAGTACAAATGGAAGGATCCATTTTTTCATTTTCTTCCATTTAAGAGGGAAACTGGATTTTCAGATACAGCTCACAACTCTACCTTGGACTGCTGATATCATGCTTAATTGGATCAAAGGCTTGTATTGCAACAAGACTTACAATTGTTCTGCCTCAGTGGTGGAACTATTTAATGAGCTCTTTTTCATACTGTTTTACCTTATTTACCTAACAATACCTTGCAAGGAGCTAAACTACATCTTTGCAATATTCTTTTTGGTTGAAAACCCAAGCATAAGGTGGAGGGGGGTTGTTGTACAAAAAGTTGTACATAAGTTTATTTATCTCAATTCTTGTAAATCTAAACAAGTACACACTGTAATGTACATCTTGCGATCATGTCTGCTGTGCTGTTTTCTACTATTGAAAATTAGCCTGTATATGCGTCCTTATGAAGCCATGTACACTTACAAACATTGAAATCTATGCCAAACACATGAACATGCATTTTTAAAAAGATATTAGCCATGCAAAACAGGTTGCTGGGGAACGACAAAAATGAATAATAGAAATACAAGTACTACACCCAAATGAGTGGTTTAGAGCTTATTGGTTGAATAAAGGGCTCTGAGTGGGATATTAAAGTGTGTGCAAAAGATAAAGGTACTTTCACTACATTTCATGCAAAATGTGCACAGATTGCACAATATAACATCAAATCTCTGCACAGCATAGTCAACCTTTCTCTCAGCATGCAACATGTTCAAAGGTATGATAGTCACTGACACACCAATTAAGGCAACGCACTAAGAACAGCACTAAACAGCCAGCTATGTCTCGTGTTTCAACTTTCTTTTGTTCTGAAAAATGTATTATAACTACAACAATGTCAACACACGTTGCTTTCCAATTGAAGCTACTTTCATCTGTCAGAGGTACGCTGAAGAGAGTAAACTCTTTCAAGAGTGGCATGAGAATGTTGAGATACACAAAAAAAATCACTGTATTGGGAACACATTTTCTTGACAAACAGCTCATTACTTACAATGGCAAAGACCAAATCATATATGGATATGTACACACTAGTCAGTATGTGGCAATGGATATTCACATTCAATTAATTTCCTTCATCATTGGCCTCTTTGCTTATACTATGTAGGGAGCATATGTACTTACAAGTGGGAATGGGTTCATTGAAAAGAGGGAGGGGGTTGTTATAGAGCTGAAGCCCCAGAAAGACTCGACTGCACTCCACTCAATAAGAAAAGCCCTAAATGGATTTCAGTGAGGGAACTGCTCAGGGAGAACTGAACAGATTGATGGATACACGTTCTGCATGCTATTGCTAGTGGAGCAGCAACACCAAAAGCATCTCGTTGACAATTACAGCAGAGAGCAGAGAGCGAGATAAAGCCAGGGGGAGGTGCTGCATTTCAGGAAGATATTAAGTTTGGATAGAAGGAAGAATATATTCACACAGATTTATTCTGTTTTTTTAATTTTTTTTTATTATTCCTTTTTTTCCCAGCACAGTGTGTCAAGAACCCTTGGCAGTGTTACACAAGTGTGTGCAATTCAAATCCTCTTGTTATATTTCTGCAGATTCAGTATGTTTCAAGGTCACTTATAGTCACCTGTAATTGATTATTACAAGCAGGCAGCACCAGACTGATAAGCTCCTTTCACCATCTTAACGCTGAGCCTATTTGACAAAGACTGTATTCATCTTCTCTATTGATTGTCAACAGCGGCGGTGTAGCCCACTAAGAAGCTTGGTTTAAGCAACCGAACGACTTACATCTATGATGCAATCTCATGTCACGTATGACCACATAGGCATTTATCCTAAAGTCAATGATAACTATACATCAAGAGTTGGTCAATTGAGCATTGTATGACATGAAGTAGGACTGTATTTAGCATGCCAAGAAGAAATTAATCGAATGCCACAAGGGACATTCAGAAAGATTGGCATGCCAGATCACACATAGAATCAACTTCCCCCTTGTCTGCACATCTGTTCAAGGCAAAAGCAAGATAAAAAAAAATGTTCTCTGATTTTGCTGCTAATCTGTGTAATCTAACAGTCTAGGACTCAATCACTGGAGGAGAAAAGGCATGAGACGAGCCACCTAACAATTCAAAAGACATGAAGCCTCAGCAACACATCACAGGTACTATTCAATGCATATGGTGCAAAATAACATCGGCTTCTGGGGGGCTTTGATAAGAAATCTGTCTCTCCTTTCTCCTCTCTGCCACTGCTGCCTCGCACACAGCGGGAAGCGTGTGGCTTGGCACTACTTTTGAAGTCTCACTTGGACACACGGCAAAGGAAAGGGTTGCAGGTGTTGATTAGACGTCAGCTTCACTTTGGGAGATAAGTTACTGTGTGAATAGGCCATTCTTGATTTTCAAGGACACAGGATGCATTTGAGAGACTGCCAAAAGGTCCACCTTCATGCTGCTGTTCACTATAAAAACAACCAATAGGAGAATGATGCTGCGAAATGATGCTCTTTCAATAATTTAGTCTTGTGCTAATGCGCAGTGTGCGATGCTAAGGAGGTGAAAATCAGGCATTGAATTAGATGTGCTTATCAAATTAAATGCTTATCATCAGATTAATGCATCTTAATCTTCCAGTTCTTATTCATCAATAATGCTTAAGTGCATGGTGACAACAGGGTGCATAATCAAGACAAAAATTCCACCATTTGTTAATAACTATCAAAAAATAATAATTATCAAAAAATATTTGTAAATCTCACCACAGTATATAATCCATTTAATATATCTGAGCTTTATATATTCACCTGTATTTAATTAATTATATGGAATATGCAAAAATGCTATTTTGTTTAATTTATTAACTGTGCTGCAAGCTGCCAAACCGATGAATACATCAGAAAATTAACTAAACATCAACCACATTCTACAATATGCTGTGGGACTTGAGCCCAGTAGTCTGTTATTGAGAATGTAAAAACAATGCAGGCACTGATGACATGGTTGCTAAGCAACACTAACTACTTGATTATTTATTGAATAAAAGGAGGTATCCTTGTGTGTGTATGGGGGATAGACACTTATCCATGAATGCAAACTATTTTTCATGTTCTTTCTCCAGGGAAGAGATGCCATGCAAGAGCAATATTCTTCTACTAGTCAACATGATGCACTTCAGGGTTGAAAGCTCAAGGCCAGTATGAGGAGTGGTGAATAAGATGGTATTTGTTTTTATCTTAATGGATGTAAGTGGATCACTTCTGCTGTATGCATAGTTAGTTTGTAAATGGTGTGAATAATCAGGCAAAACATTCTTATTGACATACATCACTGAAAGTCATCCAGCGTGGCTTAAATGTTGTTATTAGACTTGACCCAACAAGCTGATAACAGACTTTAATTGTTTTCTCTCCCATAAACATATGCTGACTGAATCCTCCTAGTTCCATTTCTGAAGGTAGTTATATCGCTTGTGTCTTAAGTCCCTGCATTGCAACCACTTTAGGAGAAATGTAGGTCATCATAGAAACCCACCTCCAACCCCCCTCCAGCTTAAATTCAGCTGACATCTTTGAGGCAGGAGAAGTCCAGGCTGCACACTAATCCTTCCGGTCACACTGAGTTTCAAATTCAATCTCCGTTTTCTCATTATTGGTTTTGGAGATACTGAGACCCCATATTGGTCAAGAGATAGTTCAGCTTATCTGATAAGGAACTGTAGTAAGGACTGTAGAAACTAATGATTCCTGGATCCATGGGTTAGAGATTTTAATAGCACACAGCAGGTGGTGAAAACTCACGAGGAAGGACAGAAGGGTTAAGACAAAGTTTGGTTACAATAACTACTCCGGATCATATCTACTAAACTTTGTGAATGGATCTAGTTGTTATTATATTGCTAACCAATTAAACCCTGCCAACAGTTTAAAGGTTTGCTTGTGGGTGTGGTTGCAACAGTAAAATATATTTGTTTTAAGTGCCTTTGATTTAAGTGATTGATTAGATTATGATTCAGAGTTGCAATGTGGATATGAAATAATTCATTTCTCAAAACAACTTTTTTTTTATACAGTGCATCATTATTTTTCTTACCATATGACTATGTTGTACAGCAACATTTTTGCAACAATCCATGATTAAATTACATCCAATAAGTGATGTAGCCAGTTTACATTTGGTGGCTTAGTTTCCAGCAATAATAAAGAACCAACAAGAAAAGAAAAGTGTGCCTGTAGCAGCATACTTTCCATATTAATACCCATGTCAGCATGTTCTGTGTTAGTTTGTACCAATGAGGAATTGTTATAATCAAGTGTAGCTCAGCTTGTTACTGACAAATGCAGAGGAAAGGCTTGCTGAGGTTGTGCAGTGAATAGGAAGAAATACACACAGATGCTCGGCTTTGTAGGGAAATAGTGTTAGATTAGATCACTACAAACAGTACTTTCTGATTTTGCATGCCATTTTAAAGGAAAGCCTGTAAAAATTGAAGTCACCAGCTGTAATCACAATCAGCGTATGTTTTCTAACTTTATCCATACTGTAGCAATCATACTGATGTACATCAAAATGCTAGCATGAAACATTCCAATTTTCATGGTTTTACTGTGTACACTAGCTGCTTTCTGCTTAGATGGTAAGCTGAGATGGTTTTACAATTAATAAACTAGACTATTTTAGCTTAAGTTAAAAATGATCCAACATTCTAGAAATTTTTTTGAAAATTTTGCTTCTTGCTCTTTCTCCATCTTCCTCCACTGCGTCTTTAAATCAAACCCACAACACTTGTACTGGAGTTTAAGCTCATTGTTCAACAGAAATAACTCATCCTGTGAAACGTAGAAACCACTGAGCTGTACCTCTGTTAGTGTGTAGAT
This sequence comes from Leptatherina wallacei, assembly GCA_028567055.1. Lineage (NCBI taxonomy): Eukaryota > Metazoa > Chordata > Actinopteri > Atheriniformes > Atherinidae > Leptatherina > Leptatherina wallacei. The sequence goes on along the minus strand of JAOXYM010000007.1, from coordinate 15,836,694 downwards.
TAAGCAAAGCATCAAACCAAAATAAATTGCAGAGAATTTTGGAAAAGCCAAAAATGAAAATAAAAAATAGCTGAAAATTATATTGAAAATGATTTGCTGAAGGTTGGACAGAAATTCACAGAGCAAAGATAACTTAAAGGTGCTTTGGGGTCAGAAATACTTTTTCCATGTGGCTAGAAAAGTACTTACTGTACATAAGCACATGCAAATATAAAGACCCACCACACACACAAACCCATGCACCTTTTTTTACTCCACTGTCGTCTGCTGCGGTCTGCATTTCATGTCATTTGATGACATCCCAGAATTACATCTGTGTCTCTTCCTGATCAGAAAACATCCCATTTTTCCTTATTCTGTGGAATAGTTTTAATAGTGAGGTAAAGTCACAGTAGTTCTGTGTCTAAGGACCAGAATCTAATTCCATCTCATAACAAACTAGAATCCTTCTCATTTGTGTGAGCAGTAAGATCGATTCTGTTGACATGGTAGGAAATAGGTCAGGATGTGTGAAAGTCAAAGCAGCATGGGGAATCAGCATCCAACATAAACTGCTGTCTTATGAGACTAAACTGCAGCACAAGAAAATTGTGTGTTTGGACAAAACTTAAGTTTTAAACAGTGAAAAACAAAATACTGACAGGCACAAGCCTCTTGGTGCATTAAGTACGTGGCCCCAAAGTGTCACAACAACTCAATTAGTCACAACACTCCACAATTAGCCACAACACAACACAATAAGCCACAATGAAAATTATACTGCATTTGATCTTATCTTAAATCACCTCTATTTGTTGCTGCAGCGTAACTTTCGATGTTGCCCGCTTCGTGCGTAGGGTTGCCATGACTGGCATTTTCCAGCCCAAACACAATGCCATGACACAAGTGCAATTTCACATGTTTATAAGAACGTACATGTCTGCATATGCACACACTTGTGGGTGTAATCTTATTCAAACATGGTGAGGGGAAAGTTGCCTTGGAAAGTAATGTGCAGCTTTTGTTGCGTAACTGTTCGATATTCAGATATGTATCAACTGCTCACATTAATCTATTTTTGGAAACATGAAAAGTCTCCAAGGTGTTTTAATTCTGATTTGTTTTTATACTCTCTGGGATTATTACATTTTGGCAGTATGAATGATTTATCTTTTCTTTCCCCTGTACAAGCTGTTAAAGCCTCATCTCAAACAGGGTTCTGACCCATTTAAACTCTTTTATGTATGTCAAGTTTAAGCGAGACATGATGTGCATCAGTAAGATTCTGAGCAAAGGCTGACAGGCCAGATTTGACCTAAAACAGAATAACAAGGGATTTTTTTCTAATCAGAAGAGGAGGAAAGATGAGTAGCACAATTGGCAATTTGGCTATATACTAGACTTTGCCATGAACCTGTGTGGGCAGATGTGCTGCTCTGATTTGGCTGAAGGCTCATATTGGTAATCCAGCCTGCAGGGTGGAGATTGAAAATGGAAGCAGATCAGAGATCTCTCTCTCTCTCTCTCTCTCTCTCTCTGTAGATTATGCAGATACTTGGGCAGTACATATGATATGTGAGGGCACACTAAAGTGATTACAGACACTGAAAATGAAATGTGCTTCAGAAATCAGTAGTTGATCTTTCACAGGCTAATTGATATTACTTTCATTCATGTGTTCATAAAGAGTTCACAGTTCCTGAAAATAGTTTACAATTACACTCAGCATGTAACCATTTCATAAACTGAACTGACAGGGAAGGATAAATGTGTCAACTCACTTAAACATCTTTTAATATTTTGTTTTAATATCATGTAGTATTCACAAAGATTCTCTGAGGGCCGGTCCCAAGCCCGGACAAATGTAGAGGGTTGCATCAGGAAGGGCATCCGGCGTAAAACATGTGCCAAAATACTCATGCGAATGCATCCTGGGATGATTTGCTGTGGCGAACCCTTCGGGGATAAGCCGAAAGGGAAGGAGGAGGAGGTAGCATTCACAAAGAGCATGACATTCAATTTGTAAACATATAATATATAGAAGGGTTTGCTTTGGAGTGGAGCTACCTTTTGAATAATAAACAGCTCTTCTGCTGTTCATTTGTTTTTAGTTTTTTAAAAAGATTTTGATGCCGTAATCCTGAAACTTTTAGGGACCACGTCCACATAGTGCTTTTCTCTGGCAGAAAAGTGCAAACTTGATAACGGGTGCAAAAACATGTTGCAGCTGATTTATTAACCAGGCGCAAAGATGAATGTGCCCGTAAAACTGTCAAAATAGTGCCGCAATGCATTTTGCGCTTTTGTCTTGAATGAATATGAAATCTGGGCGTTTCTCCCAGAAGGCGTCAAATACTGGGAGGAGTATGCAAATAAATCAGCTTTGCATGTGCAACGTGATTTACTAAATGTGGAACGGATTGCGCTGGCTGTTATTGAAAGGGGACATATTATGCAAAAATCACTTTTATAAGTCCTTGGAATAGTCTCTTACAATGTTCTAAGTCACGAACAG
>JAOXYM010000007.1:15783432-15800507 GCA_028567055.1 Leptatherina wallacei | reverse complement strand
TTGTGTATTGTCTGCATAACTGTGATAATTAATGTTAAAGTTCTGTAATATTTGACCCAAAGGGAGCATATACAAGTTAAATAGAATAGGTCCAAGGACTGACCCCTGGGGGACTCCACAAGTCATAGCCACTTGCTCAGATTCATAGCTGCCATTTGCAACAAAATAACTTTTGCCTTCTAAATAGGACCTGAACCAGTTAAGGACTGCTCCAGAAAGTCCAACCCAGTTTTCCAGCCTGTGCAACAGGATTCTGTGAACTACAGTAACAAATGCAGCACTGCAAAGATCCAGTAGAACCAGCACTGATGCCATTTAACACTTTACCAGAGCTGTTTAAGTGTTGTGAAGGGGTTGGAAGCCTGACTGAAATTTGTCAAGATTGCCACTTTCATTTAAAAGTCATTAAGTTGGTTTAATACAACTTTCTTAATGATCTTGGGTATAAAAGAGAAGTTAGAGACAGGTCTATAGTTGTTCATTATAGAGGCGTCTAAAGTCCTTTTCTTTAAGAGTGGCTTAATGGCAGCCATCTTTAGTGACTTGGGGACCTGATGCCAGTGAGCTTTTTACAATAAGTAGGAGATCACTTTCTATAGAAGCAAAAACTGCTTTTAAAATGTCCAGAATGCATGTTGTTGATTTCAGATGCCAAACTATTTAATTTTATTTACATTAAATTGTGACATAACATCAGAATTATTTCTAGGCTTTAGACACAGATAGTTTTTTTGTTTGACTGTATGGCATTAATATTTTGTCTAACTGTTTAAATATTTTTGCTTAAAAAGTTGGCAAATTCGTTGCATTTCTCAGTGGACAGGAGCTCTGGAATTATCTGTTTAGGAGGATATGTTGGTTTTTCAATCATAGCAAACAGAGAGCGAGAATTGCTGACATTCTTGTTAATCAGTTCAGATAAATGCCGCTCTCTGGCCTTGCAAAACTCATTGTTATAATTGCACAGGCTTTGTTTGTACAGCTCAGTAAACTTTAAGTTTTGTTTTCCTCCACTTTTGCTCAGCTTTCCTGCATTCGCTCTTCAGGTTCCTGACCATACTGGTTATAATATATTATAAAGTATAATATATAATAATAATAAATATGTTTAAACTTCTTCCCATTCTTTTTTTTTAGCATGAAATGAAATCATATGTTTTGATGTTGGTTTTCCTATTTACTTATGTTTGCATTTGGTGGACTTTCCTCCTGCTTGTTTTCTTACTTATTATCATCTGTATTTTTTTCCTTGACATGTTCAAAATAATCCCTGAATCTAACAATTTTTTTTATATCAAAACATTAATAGATACCTTAGCTTTTCTAAATATTTTGACAACTATTTCAATGGTTATAATAAGTTGACATAGGAGGAGAAGATGTTTCCAGTGTCTCAAAAATACATTGGGGAACACGCTGTTGTGCATGTTTTACAACCAGCATGTTCAGGAGTGGAATTCAATCAGATATAAATGGTAAATTTGTTCAAGGTTTTAAGAGCATGAATATTGGAATTCACACTGCTGCTTTACTTGTCTTGCTTTATTTACTGATACTACACAGGTGTCTATTTTTTTGCATTTTGATTTGCATAAATACATGAGGCCAAAACAACATTCAATCTCCTTCTTTATTTGCAAACATACAACAGTAAGGGCTTTGGAATCAATGTCAAATATCACACCAAATCAAATCATCACACTAAATTGGATCCATTACAAAATTACCTTTATTTAACAAAAACAAATCAGTGGTTTTTACATTAAAACCAATAATGGCAAAGACTGAATATGCACCCCATGCTGCTTCTGAGGTATAAGCTCTAAAATGAAGGCTTTACTACAATCCTTGGATATGTAGTTGTCAATACACAAGACACAACCATAATCTTGTCAAGCGGAGTCAGTGTTGGCATATGGAAATGTCCAGCATCCATCCCAAGTGGCAACCTCCAGCGGAGAAATGTGAAGCTTATGCGGAAGTGCTAAAAATTGCAGTTCAGCTCTCATCCGCTAGGGGCTGGCTCTAAAAGGGAGTCAATCCCCATAGACTCCCATGTTAAAAAAGGCAACTTCACTGCAGAAATAAACATGTTTGCTGGTTAACTCCCGTTAGCTCCGGTTTAGCTCAGTCAGCTCTTAGCTACAGGCAGCTCAGAGTTTGATGGGTGTCAATCATCTGTCCCAACGCTCACAGCCCCCTCTCAGTGCCACCTCTTTTTTTTAGCGCATGACACTACCAAGATGACGATGGTGGGAACCGCCCAATTCAATTCAGCTCTTCAGAAACCTACAAGAAGCGGCCTTCCATCTATTATACAGTCAATGATCCATCCCAGTTACAGCTGCAAAGTTGTCCTCTGTCCAGCATCCATCCCAGTCACAGGTGCAGTGTTGTGTGATGGAAATAACAGAGAAAGTAATAAGTTTGACTTGCGTAGCACCAATTAATATTCAAAAGTGAAGTCAAGGTCAATAAAAAGGTGTTTAAAAAAAAGAAGAACAAAGAACAAAACTCATAAGCTCTGACATTAAAAAATCTAAAACAAAAAACATCATGGGTAATTTAAAGCAGGAAACAACATCACATTTGGATTTGACAAAATTAATGTAACAATGTAGGTTTAGTGGAAATTGATCATGTTCTACCTCTGGGTCTGTGTTGTCAGGTAGAGGCAGGTACTGATGGCACATCCATAGGTTCTGCAGATGCTGTGTTCTTTCCTAAGTTCTCCCTAGGAGTAAGGCCCAATCCCATTTCACCCCTTGGCCCTACCACTTGGCCTTAGCCCTCCGCTTTGCGCTTTTGCGTGTAGGGGTAGGGTGTCCCAATTCCCATTAGGACCGAGGAGTAAGCGCAAGTGGTAGGGCTATATACTCCTTGAAATGGAAATTTTTCAGGAACTCACTTCAGATGAAAGGGAATGAAAAATCTCCCAGAATGGCTGCAACCGAGTCCAAAGAAATGCACAAATGCAAGTATTTTCTCGATTAATAACATTTTAAAATGCATGACAACCGTTGCTGTTTCAATGTGTAAAGGTAATTTCTTCATAAATGCATACCCCAAAAAAATCGATAACTAGTATAGTGCTGGTACTACGTTGAGGCTTCAGTAACGTTAATGTTAGCCGTCTGAACACTACTGGTGCTCTGTAGCAGGCAGCTCTCGTGATCTACAGAAATAATGTTATCTATAAAAGCTTCAGAAACCTCGCTGCTGCTCTTCGGTACATTGAGGGATTCATGGGGTAAATGTGCGGTAGTAATATGTACAAATCAGATGTAACGTTAACGTTAGCCTGGTAACGTCAAAATAAGATGCCAATAGCCCATGCAAGAGAGATCACCACAGCTGTAGACGGCATGATTTCTCGAGATTTCCGGCAACAGCTCCTTGCATCTGCTTACGTAGAAGCCAGCTGTGACTGTTGATGATGTATGCCATTGTTGAAGGGATGTCCTAATTTGTAGGGGTTAACTTTCAGCCCTCCCCCTTGTAGCTCCGTTTTGAGGGGCAGGGGAAGGGAGAAGGGGAAGGGGTAAAAAAGAGAAATCGGATTGGGCCTAAGTGTGAGCATCAGTGGTTGTTTGTGTCTCTGTGTTGGCCCTGTGATAGACTGGCGACCTGTCCAGGGTGCTAATTCAGGCTCAAGCTTCACTGTGACCCTGAACTGGAAAAAGCAGTATAGAAAACAGATGGATGGAACTTCAATATTGCATATCACATGTTTTCCTAATATCGTGCAGCATAGTAAATATTGTGCCTGATTGGCCCATTTTGTGGATTTTGTATTATCTTTCTTTGTATCAGTAAAGTTAATCCGTGAACTATATCAAATCAGGTTTTCAGCACATGCAATCAAAAGTGAAGTTTTGATTCAAATGAGCACATTGGTGCTAATGTCATTATTAATCTTTGTGCAACAATGGCACTTTGAAGCATATCACATGACAAGTATGATGTTTTTACCACATAAAAAAGAAAAAAATATTTTTCATAAGAGGTAATTGTTAAATGGGAACATAGTGAGAACTGCTTACTAGTCAAATGACAGCTTAGTTAACCCTTTTTTTTTTTTTTGCTTTAATATGAGTACTTTTCCACTCAACTCATTCCCTAATGAATGATATGACACAGTTGTACTATAAGTTTGAGGTGTGGCAGAGCATTGCAAAGAACAACGCTAATACTTCTCTTTGTATGGTAATAAATCTTCTCTCAGAGTTGCATTTTCATCCGCTCCAATTGGGCAGAATTAACTCTTCAGTAATATTTGACAGGTTAATATTCAACTGCAATAGGAAATGGGTAAAGCCAAATGTGCTGAGAAGAGAACTTCAGAGTTAAGCATACAGAAGTGCTTAATCTACCAGCACTTAAATTAGACATTGCATTGGTAACAGTTACTTATGAAGAAAATTATGCACAAGCACTCAGCAGAAAACACTTTCACCTTTTACACATATCTGAATTTATGCAAATGTTTCAAAAAGGATATATAAGCACACATTCCTGCTTTATGCTAAAAGAGGGTTAGACTTGTTACTAATTGTGACACTAATTCATTATGAGAGAGAATTAGACCCTGGCCTCTGCTGCTGCCCAAATTCTAATCAGGCTGTAAATGAGGCAGAAAAAAATGGCCTGAACTATGGAGCAGAGAGCTCCTTCAGTCTTGAATTTTAATACCTGTGCATTGGGAACTGACTTGTGACAAACACATCTTCAAAGACACATACAACTAGGTACAAGTATTGTCAAATCTGTAACGCCATACAGGGCTTCAAACTTCTTCCAGTGACACTGTTGTGGAGCAAATGCACACATTTTAGAGCCCTACTTATTTATTTATTTTTGTCTTGACTGTATTAGTGATAAATAAATAATTAGGTTATGAAGAGGCAATTCACAGAACTTGCTAGCTTGTTTTATTTTAAAGAGTGTCACAGAGAGAAGTAGGAGGAAGGAAAAAAAAATTCAATAAGCAAAGTTAAACTGTCTCGATCCACTTCTCATGTCTTTATATTCTGGTTCCAAGTAGCCTGGCTTGTAATCTTTTAAAGTGGTCTTGATCAATAGTTCTCTAGACTTTCTAAAGGTCTTTCAAGGTTTTTCATTGGGCATTGGCTGCTTTTTTTTTTACACATTTTCAGTTCAGTTGTTATACATGACTGTGTTCAGGAGAATGTTTGTTTTGTTTGTTAAACAAGTTAACATTGACCCATGATTCGTTCAAGCATAAAAAAGGCACGTAGCTCAAGGGATGAATCAGCGCTGTATCTTCACATAGACAACTTATATTTTTCAGCACTTTGTTGCTCCTATTGCACAGACACTAATTTGTTCCCTCTTCTTTAATTGCATCTACAGTGAAAAGATAGCACAGTTTGATGGACATAAAATAGTCATTTTGCACCGACCAGGTGATCTCAAGGCACTATTAATCTTGGCACATCTTGATATGGTGTGACTAATGTTCTCAAAGTCCTAGTAAAATGGAAATAAAACTCTTCTGAGTTTTTCACAGTACAGACAAACGTATCAACCAGACTGCCAAACATAAATGATCAAAACAATCAACAAGTACGTAAAATGAGGTTTTAAAGTGAAAAGAAAAATCTGCAATCTTTAATTTTCTCAGACACTGAGGGCGTGCCCACACAACCCTGATTCACAGGTCTACGGTCAGCTCAACTCGGCTGTTTCTGGTTAATGATTATAAAACTACCAGGTGAATAACCGAGTGTGTGTTGTCGATGATTCTTAACTTTATCACTGCAGCTTTGCACAAAATTAATCCGCACATCATCCACGGACCATAGTTACTTCTGAAACTTGGGCTTTCAGAGTTGGTGTGCTATCCCATACTCCTGCGATGCGCTGTTGACCTGTGCGTTGCCAGGTCTGTGGCACTGCTGCATATCAGCTTAATTTTTTCAAAGTTAATCCAGTTTTTCTTATTCTAATTGTTCCTCCGCTGTTTGGTTAGACAGCTGAAGTACAGGGAAGACCCATTTCTGTGACAAAGGCAGAGCAGTTGGCAGTTTTGTTGCTAAATGATCTTTTGTTTTGTTTTTATTTTGTTTTGTGTAATGTCCAGACAAAGTGTAATTCAACTACCTTAAAATAATTGCGCAATTGATAAGTTTGACATAAAACATTTGAAAAAACAAGCAAGGTACAAACATTTCCTTGCCAGTGACAGATATGAGATAATTTAGCCAATCAATTAGGAAGGACTAATTACTCTGCCATAACCATAGACACAAGCCAGTTATACCTACTGTTGCCTACTTTATTCCTTAGTTGCCCTGAAAATACCTATATATGAGTCTTCTCTTCCTATGTTGAACATGGCTGCAGGAGCAGCTAATACCTGAAGAGGAGCCTAGTGGCACTGGGACATGACCAGACTTCTGTCATATGTGATGTATTGTGCGTCCAGTGAATTCTCACCTTTTCACCTCTTCCATTTCCAGTTAGGATAGAAACAGCCAGCACATAAGAGGACTGCAGACTTAAGACTATAAAAGAAAACGCTGGTGAAATATCCTAGAAACCACCCTTCCCATTTTCTTTATTGTACTGCGTCAAGGGAAGTATCTTTTCTGGAACTCCTCTCAGCCATATTATGACAGCTAATTAAGAGGATGATGAGTGCTACTTTTGCTCTGATGTGATCTTGAAAGATTGAAGATGAAAGATGAGATTATGTTTCTATTAATATGATTTTATTTTCTTCATGCTCCATACCTCACTCTAATCATGCACAAAGCTTACTGAAAGAAAGAGGGCATCACAAATCTTTGTTGTTGAAGAACTACTTTTCTTTTCTTCTTTTCTTCATACCACACAAAGTGGCTCCAAATAGTATGTGGACAGTTAGATTATCAGCAAACATCCACAGAGTCCATATAGGCATTTAGGAGATATTAGATGAAATGGTATTTGATCCATATGAACAAAGACTTCATGCAATTTTAAACAGATATTTAGTGCTCATCTGAGAAATCATTAATATGCCATTTGAAATAGCTAAAATTGAGAGAAGTTTGGATTTTAGGATTTTCTAGTATATGGATTATTAATGTGATGAGCTGCACCTTTGATCCCTATGCTAGGAGAAAATGTTTGAATAACAATTGATTTAAAACATTTTCTATAGATCAACTGTGAGATTGTTTAACCCCCCCCCGCTTTGTGTCAAAAAAGAGCAGTGGGGAAAGAGGCATACCCAGACATACCGGCAGGGGTGTGGACCACTTAACATTTGAGAAAAAAAAACTAATAAAAAATGCACCAAGGCCTAGTATATACAGTGAAGTGAAAACATAATTAAGCTCATGTGAACATTTGACTTTTTCCACATATTTGAACAAGCAAACCCTTTCTTCTTTGAAGTGGTGTCTTTTAATAAAAGTGATTAAGTCAAACAAATGGGACATTACACTGACAGTTTTGTGGTTTCAATAAATGATTCAAACATAGAAGACATTAGAAAAGTGAATACACCCACACACATCTATCACACATTGAAATCTAAAACATTTGAGTCTGGGGTGCCAGATTAGGTGTCCATAATTAGAACCTCCACCTGGAGTGATAGGTGGAATCTGTCTTATTTAATCCTCTTATGTGTAGGGTCTAGTGTTATCTTTGTTATAGGAGTGTGGTGTCATGCCATTGAGATCACTAAGGGCTTCAAAAGTAATGAATGTGTTTGAGTCTGCCAAAGAATTTAAAAAGGAAAACTTAAAAAACTCTAATTTATCTTATTCTTTTTGGTAATATATCTGCCTATAGCAAATACATTATAGACAATTGGTATAGATTTTAAAAGACCCTTGCAAAATATTTTGAGGCAAAACAAAAAGATAGAATGAGTATTTTTTAAAAAGGAGGGGGAAACCACTTTTCAAGAACCCCAAAATGTCAGCATTAAACATGACGGTAACTGTGAAACTGTTGATGTCAAAGTGCACAATCTACAGTCAGAAAGAGATTGCATACATTTGACCTGCAAGGAAATTTTAAACCTCTGAGTAAACCTTTGCTGTTCAAAATGTACATTTGAGAGAGAAAGAGAAAAAAAAATTTGCTGATATATTATAGACAAACACCAGACTTTTTAGAATAATGCCTTCTGGCAGAGAAATCAAATGCAGTGATAGCAGTGACAGATATCTTGGGCACGAACCAAACACATCTTTGTCAGGATAAGAAGCCTCCTGTGAAGCTCAGTGAAGGAAATATTATGGCTCGGGGTTGCTTTGTTCCCTCCGTCTGAGCAGCTATCACTGATTTTAATATGTATTCTGGATTTCTTCACAGTGCTTTAAATTAAAGTGAGGTCATCCATCAAAAGATTTGGACAGATCCATCATATAATTGTAATAAATGAACAACAAATAGCCCATTTACACCGGTAGGGTTCTGTGCGGGTGCCAGTTCCTGAACTTAATTTTGAAGCAGGTGGCGCATTCAGACCTGATAAAAGTTGGTCCAAAACCAGAAAAGTTTATTCTCAACTGGAACTATTTATGCTCCCCTTATTTATGTAAATAGGTACGTTTGTTTCAAACGTCACAGCCCTCATACTTTCATGGTTGTTAGCCATTACATCCACCGAGGACATGCAGAGTTCAAGTTCACCTCCAAGTTCCAAAATCAGTTTCAGGCTATAACAAACATGGCGACAGTGGAGGAGATTATAGTAATGTACATATTTGGAAAGAAACAAAAAAAAGGAAACACAGTAGATGGTGGTGGGTCTATGAGCCATGAAATGCGTCATGGCTTTGTCTTCTTCTATGTTCCTTTCATGGGTTGCACATCAGCTATACTGCTCAACACTGCCCCCACAGTCTCAGATGACTCTGTTTGCTCCATCAGGGTACGCATCTGAAACGGCTCCAAAAATGGACCAAATTATGCAAGTAAAAGACGCAGAAGATGGATGAAAGACTGTATCGGTATTTTGCATGTGGCAGTAATGGGCATTTAAACTGGTGTAAATGTGGGCCGTTTGCCAAAAAGCATCAAGGTTCTGAGAATGGAGGAGGAACCGGAAGCAGAATAATGTCTATCTCAATGTTCTGATAGAGATCTTTAAAATGATCATGTCGATGCGCTTTGAATCTCACTGAAATGTTTGGATTTGAAATGATCAGTATGGCCTGGAATAAGACCCTCAAACATTTTGCACTTGATGATTTATTGCATGAAATTATGAAAAAAGTGTCAGCTATAAATTTTTCTTGTGGCATTGTACAAAAAAGCAGCACAAAGTGCTTTACTTAACAAGAATGACTTCACATACCCAGGTATATAACCTAACCAAACTAAAAACACATTTGATCATTCATACTCACACACTTATACACACGTACACACAAGCATATGTAAAAGATAAAAACAGAATAGTGAAGCTAAATAAATAGGTTATGTTTAAAATTATGAAGTAATAATTACATAATTAATTAAGTAAAAATAGATAGAAAGATCATACTAATAATTAAATATGGATAAAATAAAACAGAGCAATAAGGGTAAATGACTTTCATTACATTAATTTCACAAGAAACACATTCAATTGAAATACCATAGTAAAAAGATATGTCTTGACTCTGGTTTTTAAACAGGCTCAATCACCCTCAGGTCCTCTGGTAGACTGTTCCACAATATTGAACATAAAAACTAAGAGGACTCGCCGTGAGTCTTTGTATAAATGTTTGTTTTTTGTAAAAGTTGCCTATTAGAGGACCTGGAGGGTTCAAAGTAACTAAGAATGTCTAAAAGATAAAAAGGCCCAAGCCTGTTTCTTCTAAAATAAGTTCCATTTATTTCATGTTAAGTAATTTAATGAAATGTCCGCATTTAAGAGTGAAATATGGTTACATCTAATCTGGTCATTAAGGATTTTTGAAACTACCAGTGCTCTCTTTATGCAAGAGAAACTCTTGAATATTAAAGACCATATTGGTGTATGACTACATGGAAGGAAGAACATTAGTGGTAAAAAAAAAAAGAATCTTATGAAAAACAAATCAAGTTTACTTGAAACGGCTGATGTACTTATTTTAATGCAAGCTCTGTGATGAGGTGAAAATATATTCTGCTATGTGTTTATGCAAGAATCATTTGTTTTCATATAATACTTTGATGTATTGATATTCAAAACAAGTTCCTAAAAAACTGGAAACCTTCATAACTATGTTGCACCTGAAACTCTTTTGCATCTTAAATACTGATATTGTTTTTTCCCTTGCAGTGCATTGTTTTGGATTTTTCATAACATTGAAAATAAGACAAGTATATATTTGTTCATAAAGTTCATATATGGAGTTGATTGCTGTGTAAAAGAATGGCGTTCTTTGTGATTAAGTTCTCTCTTATGTCATTCTTCAGCATTATTACACATATTTTTGGCTTTTTGATCTCCAAAATGAACAGACAGAATGAAAATGATGAAATTCAGCCAAACCGTTAACCAACTGGGGCTAGTTATTGACTCAGTAGTGGTTTTCTGGCCCTTGTTTTTAAAAGTAAAATTGCTTAGACTTCTGTGGGTGAGGCCATTGGAAATAAATAGAAGTACATGGGAGATATGTTTGCATAATGAAAGTGAAGAACACTATAATAGGTCTAAATCTGGCCGTGTTAATTATGATCAATTCCCTTTGTACAACCATGACGATGTTATCATTTCATGGTAATGCTTTTCCGTTGCCCTACCACTCTGCGAGGCAGTTGATGCCTCATAAGATCACAATCATGAGAAAATCCATCTTGCCAGGCTCCAAGGTATGGATATGTGGCCAATCTGCATTAGTTCAGACTACTTAGCATCTTATAGTGGGTGCTAAAGGCGGACTTTGGTTGTGATTATAGTTGACAATAATAGCTTCTAAAGAGGTTAGCGTTGATCCTTGACATCAATTTAATTAAAACAGAAAATGAGTTCTATATTTGTAGAAGCGCAGAGTACACTGATGGCTTTTCTCAGAGGAAAATATGGCTGTTTATGTTGGATTTACAGATGCAGCCATTAAGAACTGCTTCTCCAAATCAAAGGCCGGTCAGTTTCCTGCCAGTTTCGGTGAGCCACTAATCTTGCTTAATAGCACAGGCCCTTGGTGGTGTCTTTGCACGTTTCCTCAGCAATACAACAAATACACGTGTATTGTTGTCCTTGTGCAGGGCTGTTTTTAGAACAGTGATGTTGCATGCCGGCACAACCAGACACATGAACAGTTTCTTCCTACATGCCATCTCCCAGTATAACACTCATAAAGATGTTTGACTCATTCATGCTCAAATACTACACTGTATAAATCCCTGCTGTAAATAAATCTATGTACATGCTATGGTGCATTATTTACTCTGCACTATTCTACTGTCACTTTATACGTCCCGCATTTCGTCACTCCCGGAAAATACCAAAATGGGTGAAGAGGTGTCGCTGAGAGGGGGGCTGTGAGTGTGGGGAGGGATGATCGAGACCCATCGAACTCTGAGCTGCCTGTAGCTAAGAGCTAACCCGGAACAGCCAACAAATTCCTTGTTCCATGTTTGGCCAATAACGCTGATTCTGATTCTGAAAATTAAATTTGCTATATGTACAGTTAGAACTCTCAACCTCTTCAAAATAAACACGTTTTCCCATCTCTGTAAGTCCCATCACTCCATGTTACTTTAAAAAGCCCTTTGAAAGTGCTACATTTTCCACACAGATGATAATGGGAACTTTTTACAGCAGAGCCGTACCTAAGACACGTTGCAGTCACTCACAAAGCTGTTATTCAGGCAATATTCCTGTCATATGATGTACTAAATCATAGAAAAATAATATAACAGTTTTTTTTTTTTGGCCACTTAAGCAGGCTTTGTCAAATTGCCCATGTTTAAGAATTGAAATATAAATAGGTAATATACAGTTTGATTGATAAATACACAAATAAGTGTTCAACACATCACCTTTTCAACCTTGTCTAGTTTCTACAACATGTGTCTCATTCACTCTTTTACAGAGACTTCTATGAAGCTGTTATATACTATATGCGCTCTATATACAGAATACAGTGCTTTTTTCTCTCTTATAACACCGATTCGTATAATGGGGTAGTGTGAGGTTCCAAGGATACTTTGTCAAGTGAATGAACCATGGGAACTGCACCACTACACATCCACCCATGGTGTCAATTTATGTCATAGAATGGTGAGATCTATTTTCTATACCCGCTTAATCCAGTTCTTAATCCTTGTTGCCCCAATTACTATCAGGCAGTCCATCACATTTCAACAAAGAGACAAATGAGACAAACAACCATTCACACCCTCTCCTAGGGTCTATTTAGAGTCTCCAGTTAATCTAATGTGCATGTTTTTGGACTGGGGGAGGAAGCTGGAGTTCCTAGAAAAAGAGCCCATGCTTGCATAGGAACAACATGCAAACTCCACATAGGCCCCAGCTGAGCTTTGAATAAAGAACTGTGTGTGCTGCCTGGCATCAGAATAAAAACATTTTGGCTTGTGCAGCCCTGTCTATTTATATTTACTGTCTGACATCACATGCTTTTGATAGCTTTTCTAGTATTATATGGAATGAACCATATTTTAGTTTTAAGGAAAGGTGTTATCTTTCTTTTATTCTCCAAGTGGTCAGTAACTGTGTACCAGGGGCTCAAAAAGCTATTATGTGTGACAAATGTTCTGGACTTTGCTGTTTGTTCAAGACTTTTGTTGTTTTCAATTTCTTCAGTACCGCTATCATGTTAACGCTATTAGGTAAAATATGTTATAATTCCAATAATGAACTTCAATTTATTTTCCAAAGTACATGTGCAACAGCATCAGAATAAGTTGGTTAAAAACACTAAAGCTGTTTTCTTACACAGTGGATCAGGATATGGGTCTAAGGTAAACTTTGAAAGTGACTTTCAGTCAAGGCTACCTCCAAATGTTATTTGAGGCTTGGCAACAGAGTTCCCTGACAGGTTGTGCCCCCGCTGCCCTAGTTGCTACTTGGCCCTCCTTTGCTCTGTATGTTGAAAGCACCACTCAGTACTGGCAAGCCTGTGGAGAGGCTGTGAGTAGGGGGAGGGTGGGAGGGTAATGGTGGTTGTGTGTTGTGGGTGGGTTTAGAGGGCTTGGCAAACAAGCAGTCAAATGATACTTTTGACTTCTGATAGCTGGAAAAGTGTATCCTTAACAGATTGAATACTTGGAGAAAGAAGTTCATACTTGTTTAACTTAATCTGTTTTAGACTTTTTAGCAGCATTTTTATTTTCTAGCATCTACAATTGTGTAGTGGCTTCCAAGCCAAAAATGTCCTTTTCAAACTGGCAAGAAAACTCTGTTAGCTGGGACTATTGCAATTGTTGATTCATATTTGTAGATAAAATTTGTTTTTTTTTTTAAGAACAAAGAAGCTGCCTCTTAGCATCACTTGTTAGTTTCTTAAAATAAAAAATAAAGGAATCTTAGCATCCATTATGTTCCACCCACTCACATTTCCAACACAGCAGTATTGCGCGACATTTGTCTTACCAGGGTTACTCAGCCTTGTACTGAAAGTAAAAGGAGAAGTGACACACAGCATGTTACATTGTGACACGTTACATCTTTACCAGTTTTTCCTAAATCTTTGCTCCAACTTTTTAGCCACCTGAACTACAAAGCAAAAAATTTAATTTGCTTGAATTAAAGAAGTATTGCCATTCCAGGGGGGAGATGAAGGGTGGGGAAGACATATAGCTTCATTGTATTCTTTTGACACATAAAATTCCCACCCATGTGCTTGTTATGTGTGGGCGCCTGTTGACAGGTTGGTATGGAAGAGTGTATTGGCAGTGGGAAGGCAAACACGATACAGACTGTGTTTCTAGCAAGATTTTCTTGCATTTTTAATTTGGCTGAGCTATATTCAAAGGTAAGATTTTGTAATTGTTTGCCTTGGCAGCTGCTTCACTTAATAACTCTGTAATATTACATTTATCATTGTTAAAATTGTAAAGGTATTCTTAATAATATGGCTCAGAAGACAACTCTTCCCTGTTTAAGTCTTATTTTATGCGAACAATTGCTCTGTTGAGTCTTTGTGCAGATGGAACTTTAAACTTCTGAATTCACTGGTTAGCACATTATTATAGATAATATCTTGTTATTAACAATTGCTGCTTAATCCCATTTATAATTTTGAACTGTCTGATTTGTAGTCATTAACCCAACTTCCACCTGGAGAATTAAGAGAGTAAGATTAAAGCATTGTGAATGGAAATGCATCCCGTGAAAGGCAATGCCGAAAAGTAACTGTGGTTAACACATTCATGCATATTTAAAGATACGCCAACTGTACTTGCTGACATGCACAGCACACACAGTCGCTTACAGGCACAGAGTGAGCACCTGCTGGGAATGTCAGTGGGTCTGGATGTGACCCCGTCAGGAGTCTGAAGAGATTAATTCTCCACGCCTGTTTTCTTAGATAAAAATTGAGACGGAATTTGAAACATAGAAGACATAGGGAGAAAATCTGAAAATGATATATATTTCAAAGGGATTAAATAAATCAGCACATTTCTCAGTTCCTTCATTTGTCCTTTGTTCCAAACTAATATCTTTTGAGGTACATGGGCTGTTAGTCTTGTCAGAAGTTGCTGCAGGAAAACCCAGTTATAGATGCTGTTGATGGAAAATGAAGCTAGGGACGCGATGCAAAGGTAATCAGGTCAAAAATAAGCCCTCTTTGTAATTTACCCTCGAAAGTAATTTCAGTATTTATGGGATTCACCTTCAAAATGTAATGTGGCATGCAGGTAGAAAAAACATGGGAAATGAGAAATCTGCTGAGGACAACCGTAAGGGAGAAGCAGAGGCAGAAATACAAAATGGGAGTCATAAAGTAAGTCATCTCTGCAGTCTGCCATCCAGACAGCTCTCCTGTGACCTCCAGCACCGCTGCCCTTCACATCTGACATAGTTGGGAGGACATGCTGGAAAAATGAGGCTGTCTCAGCCTCCTCCATATTTGAATGCACTTATTATGTCTCTGTCTGGATAAGAGCATCTGTTAAATGACTGAATAGTAAATTATGTGCTGAGGACAGCAGAGTAGCAGGGCAGATAAAGGAGCTTTGTCTTAGTTACATTTCAGCAGGTAGCAGCATGGCTTAGACTGCCAACAGGTTTTGCTACTGTGCAAGCCTAATGGTGGATGACTGAGGGGAGGAGAGGGAGCCGCTGGTAGAGGAGATGCGATTTTCCACTTGTCCAAGCAGTTTTCTGTGAAATCACACAAGTTGCCCCATACTTTTTTCAGGAAAATGCAGTCTTGATTTTAAAATGTGCATTTCCTGTCAAATGAGAAACATTTGTCAAATATGGAAACCTGCAGTTGTTTTTTCACAATAAAGTCTATAGTGATGTTTCTACAATAATGCTTCTTTCTGGGGTTTTTTTGTATGTTTTTTTGTTATTTTTCTTTAGTGTACAGTGACTGGGAAGATGGATGTGTTGGATTAATAGAAAACCAGAAATGGAACATGTGTTAAGTGTTTAGATTGAAAGCAAAATAATGTTGCCTGTCACTCTTTGTGTCACTTGGAAAAGTAATATATCCAACAGAAATGTGAAAAGAAAAAGTCTTATAGTTGTAGAATAAATTCTTGTAGAGATTTTTTGTAAACAGTCAGTTACATTTATTCTGTCACCATTCCCACAAATCATCCATGACAATCTGATTATGTGAATTTAGAATATGTATTAATTTAATCCAGGAAATTGTTATAATCAAATTTTTGTGTTATTTTGACTTTTATTGATAAACTTTGTAACCAGGTCAAAACAAATTATTATAAAATCAATCAGAAAGATTAATTTGCATTTTGTAATTCCTTTGCATACATCGCTAAAGCTACACAGACAAGCCTACGTAATGCGGTCCATATTCCCACACAGTGTTGGAAAAACTTATTGATTTTGAGTAGATCGCAAACTTCCTACAAGACATTCTGCAGAATACAAGATACAAAACTATATGCTACAAAATTTTTCTTTAAGTTTGACTTGTGAAAAATTGGCTCCTTGTGGCTCCATTCTGAGTGGCTTTCAACTTGAGCTCAGCCATCAGGAGATTTTCTGATTCTCCTGACCAAGAGCACTCTGACCGATGTCTTCTGGGGGTAAGACATGAGTACTTCATTGTGCTCTATTTCAAAAGAAGAAGATTACAGCTTTGATCTGGCTGACAAATGTTTAGTATTGAACTTATACTTTAATGATGTCTTGATCTGGTTTCAAGTATCAGGCTGGCCAATCAAAGCATTTTTAATTGATCAATATCCGGGTCACTGTCCCTGATACTTGTAATGTCAGCATTTAGAGTATTTTACAATGTGTAAGTAACCAAGTTTCATCTAATATTACTATGATAGTTGAGGTCCTGATTTTCAACTGGCTGTGCTTCAAGGACTTACATTACTAACTCAACATTGAGGACATAGCAGCTTTCTTTGTGGTATTGATTGTACTTTCGTGTATTTACAGTGTCATGTTTGTAACTTAATGTTATGGGAAGATGCAAGTACTAGATTGAGACACTGTGTTGATATTCATTGTCAAGTTACTGAGGGGATTGGTATCAGGAAGGAAAATGATAAACTGTTTATAATCTCTACTGTATATCCTTGCTAATTTTAGTTTCGTGTTTGGTGCCATTCACTAATCCTGTTCCTATTCAGTCAGTATATAATGTTATGTTTGTACTAAACACGTTTGTTATTTATTATGTGACTGAATGAACTTGAAACTAACACAACAAACTAAACTAAGATTTATTGGTTAGTTTAACCTTCCTGTCGTGTTCGGGTCAAATCTGACCGATTTACAACTTAAAACACTCATAAATATTGTGTTTTGCATCTGATTACCACAAGACTTTATGATATCCTCCCCACTGTACACTTGAACATATAAAATTGATTATTACCACATTAATTAAATTTTGAGTGTTTTACTCAACTTTGTTACACTTGTGGTGTTCCCGGTCAAAAGTGACCGCCATAGGAAATGA
>JAOXYM010000007.1:15753046-15768282 GCA_028567055.1 Leptatherina wallacei | reverse complement strand
GTACTCCAAGTCCCCCCCCACACACACACACACACACACACACATACACACACGCACACACACACACACGCACGCACACACACATGCAAGATCAGGCCAGGCCTCCATCTTTAATATTTTTTTAAAAACATCTTTTCAATCATCCATCGGGGGATCAATAATACCGTTTTTTCTTTTAACTTCTGTCTTAATATTGTGCCAAACTCCATGCCCCAAATTTTACTTGTTTTCTATTTATAGTTCATATCACATACATTAAAACTAATTTCTATGAATATAAATTAGACAGTCTCAGACCAATGCCTGGATGTTGGTAGGTGAATGCAGCATTACATACTGTAATTATACCATGCGACTGACTCATTACATTTGTTGTCATGTTTTTTTTTTATTTCCCAGTGCTGGTATTTGCTGATTGAGCATTTCTGTGTTTTGTAAGTGGCTTAGCAAACAAACTGTAAGCAGGCTAACTAAGAGTTAAAACATAGCTCAAGGGTCCATGTTAATTGCAAATGTACCACATTTGAGAAAACAAAAACATCACATGAATAGAATATCTTTGAGAGGACCATCCTTTACATTTTATAGAGATGTAGAGATGTATTTGTAATACAGAATTACAACTTTTATTGTGTTCTGCATGCATATCTTCTATATTTTGTCTCCAAAGAGCTTATGGCATGTTTTTTATGAGTCTTTCTGGCTTATGTAGAAAAACAAAGAGAGGAATAAACACATATTATTATGCAAGATAGATTCTGTTTATCCAGTAGTGTTGGACTCTCAATAACAATACTTTCTGTTAGCGACCTGGCCACTATCACGTCAGCGTGTCAAAATTTACCTATATTCTCCAGGCATTTCTAGTGTGTATGTATGGGTCAGTTATAGTTACAGCATTAAGATACTGCCTTTGCAGGCTGACAGAAGTTAAGTGTTAAGGCCGTCCTAAAACAAAAATGACACAAGTCTGAAGCTCAGGTGGTAAGTGAAACCGTTGTAGATGTCAATATTGGTATTAGGCATACAAACGCATTTCAATGACTACATCATTGTAGCCGCATAAATAGGTAGCAAAGGGTCTAATGATCATTTTTGTTGATACATTCATTCAATGGGTAGCTGAAAGTAATCATTTGTTGCTTTGACAACCACCTAAAGACATGGAGTTACTCACATAGGCCACCCTAATTTACATTTATCAACCCTCACATACTACACACAGTGTGCAATTAGTATCAGTTAACAATGGGGGAGTGTGCTAGTGTTTTTACCTTACTAGATCTTCGCAGCAGGACGTTTGCTGCTTCGGTTTGCATTTCACTTGCCAAATCTGCACCTAGTAATTAGGGAATATATAGATAGTTATATCAATTTATATGATGAGGAACTAAAAGAAACATAATTCAAAATGTAGCACAACCAGTTAATGAGCATTTTTAACCAAATGGAAATATCTTGCTGTAATCTTAGTTGTGGCGATTTGTCAGAATACTCACCTCCATATTCTGGTTCTGGTTCTAACGTGTATGGCTTCATTTGAGATATCTTCATTCATTTTGAAAGATTACTTCCTGATTTGCAACAGGAGTTGTGGGTGTTCATGACTCTAAAATCATCGCCTTGCCACCTTCCTGGCAAACACCCAAGAATTCGACAAATTAGAAAACAGCTCACTATTATGTCATATTATGACTTTGGTCATTCATAATTGCCAAATCTTGATCAAAATTGGGCAAATAGCTTTAGCATGAATAAGCAATAATAATAATAAAAAAACCTACAGCTCAAGCAAATGTTTTTTAAATAAATTCTTGATTTATTAGCAATCTGCTGAAGCAACAAAGGTACTGCAGGTTCTACAATTATTAAACATGGTCTAAAATATTATCAAAAATAATATAAATGTTTTCTGCAAATCATTTCCTGGAAAAGGTTTATAAATGATAAGATAAAGAGTTAATTATCCAGGATACAAGAGTCTAATTTGTGTGCTTAGAGCTGAAGAACAAGAGTCAGATATGTACATCGATCTTTGGTCAAGCATAAAAGATTGAGATTCTAACACCTTGCGATCCTGGTAATCTCTATGGTTATTGGTGTGGAAAGACTAGGGAAAGATGAGAGTGTCCTGCTGTTGCTTATCCCTTCCCAGCATGGCCACCACACTGATCAGAGGAGGAGGACACAGGTGGAGACCTGGAACAGTGTCATCATCAATGCTCAAACAGAAACGAAACAGTTTTGGCTCAGGAGCTGGATTTATCCAGGGTGGAAAATGCCAGCCAAATGCCTTTTTGCTATTCTTGATTCCACACTTCCCTCTCATAACAATATCAGGGGCCTTTCCGTGGACAGAGTGAATGCTAATATTGAACGGCCAGGCCAGCCAAATAAGAGCACAGTGTACTTAGCCACCTGTGAACCAGCTGGGGAGGAGATGGCCATAAGATGGCATTGGGTCCTTAGAGATTCAATCTGATGAACGAAATTAATGAAAACAACAGAAGCACTGCACTTGCTGCTACGCAAAAAAATTATACAGATCCCTTATCAGAATTGCAAATGAATGGTTCTGCCGCAATGTCAAGGCATCTCTGACCTGACGAACAGTATGTGCTGTGTTGATGAGGATGTATTGGTCAAAATAAATTTAAGCATTTTATTTGTCACGTGCAGATACCAACAGTGATGTTGAAATGGTTACTGCAACTTCTATGACATTTCTATGGGGGTATTTCCCTATCTTTAATAATTAGTAATTGATTCTGTTTCATTTATTCATATATAATTAATTTGAACCAAAATTCAACAACTTTATCACAATCCATTTAGACAGGTTATAGTTTAATCAGTCATTGTTTTCCAGTTATAGTTAAATCAAATCCACTGGATAATAATTTCATTCATATTATCCTAGTTCATAAAAAATTGTCCAGCTGGAGAAACCAGTGGACCACATCCAATCTCCACATCCATTAAGTCCCCTATTCTGATTATACATTGGGCAGCAGGTAACAGTGGAGAGGAAAAACTCAAGAACCAGACTCTGGAAGGGCAGACATCTGCCTCAGCTGACTCAGAAAGGACAGGACAAGGATACAAATACAGCAACACTATGGGAAAAGAAAACAAAGTTAAAGAAAAGATAATGACACATGTACAAACTGTGTAACTGAACTACAAGCAGTAGCCTTTTCAGTCAGGACTGTGGTGCTGCAGAACATAAAGACCATATTCTGTGAACATTAGCTAAGGATGGGCAATCTGCTCTTTTCAGTGGACTGAGCTCCTTATGGCATAGAGGATAATCACCTACGCCATAATGCTTCTAAATCTGAGATGAAGGGACATAAAATTAACCTGTGTCCACGCTGTTCTATCTGAGTGATTGCTGGAGTGAAGCTTTTATCAGGTCAGAAGCATGCTTTAGGCTTTAGAGTGGAGCAGCAGTAGAGACATACAGATGAATAAATACAGATGAGTAGAGACAAATAAAGATGAATTGAATGAAGCATTCACAGATTGTCTGTAGTAACTGATCCTTACAGGATGAAGGTGTTTAGCATCTTTGACTGAAACCCTACTTTGCTATGCTGTCTTTGCGGAAAATGAATGGGTCAAGTGAGGATAGAGCTGAAAAGGACCAGCCTAATTGGCTGAATATATTTATCCAAATCTTCTATCTTCCACTCTTTGGAAAGTATGTCTAACACTACAAAGTTGGATAGTCAAGTCTGTGCCATAAGGAGCAAACTAACTTACTGCATAACTATACATGCTCACTTCAGCATCACTGAGGTCCATGGTTTGATTCTTCATGGGCCTTCAGAAGATGATCAATATCCATTTTTGCAACTTACTAAAGATTAGTTTAAAGTGAATGTATAACTGGTTAATCTAACACTGTCCAGCCTTGTAATAAGCCCTTCTCACAACCCTGAAGGATAATCAAATGAAATCTGTGTCTTTTTCCTTTGCAATAAGTGTGACTTTTTATTTCCTTAATAACATTTTCCAAATGATTTAATTACTGATAGTGCATTCACACTAACTCACTTTATTCAATTATCTGATCTACACTGACTTCAGGCTGCCCTGTGCTCAGTATTAGCACTGATCAGTATTAATCTAATCAATTATAGAATCATTTGACAAGCCAAAGGCTACGCAAATCTTATACTAACTGATCTCGGTAAAACATGTCTTGCATTATAATGAGAGAGCTTAAAAATATCCCATAGCCAGAGCCGATTGTATGGAATCGGAGTGGAAGATTTTAAATATTGAGCATTCCATAACAGAAACCCACCATGGCATTGTTGCTAATTATACATTTCTGAAAGTACAGGGTTATGCTCCCTAGAGGACCGTCTTTCCCCAGCCCTGATGCTCACGAACACCATATCCTTGGTTATATTGGCTGAGCTGTGATTGCATTCTGCCTGATATTCTGCAGTTCATTAACCTATAGCTAAAAAACTCCCCAGACAGTTGATCTAATAGAGAGGACAGTGCTCTATCCCCTCCGCTCCAATAACTAAAGAGTAAAGATAATTAGGGCCCAGTTAACAAGAGGAGAGGCAAATTCTCTTTTCCATGATATAGTTCAATTATAATTTGCTCCCAGTGGGCATAAAACATTCTTGGGAATAGTCCCCATGTATACCCAAGGGTCATTCAAATACATTTCTATGTCCTTCTGTTGAATGGCATTTCCACAGCAGGACAAAAGTAGGTGTAATCCTTTGGTTATTGCATGTCAATAACCACAATTCAAATGGAATCCTTCATTTAGCTCACACCTAGTGAAGCAGCAGGGAAAGTTGGCCCTTCTAATAAGGGGGTGGGGGGTGTAAAAAGGAGTATAAAAATGCCAATGCATAATGGATTAGCCCAAGTTTGCAAGTTGAATATCAAGTAGGTCCTCCAGTGCACACAGGCCACCTGAGCTCTGTTACAACAGAGTTGTTAAGGTGTGAATAAGCCACTAGGTGAAGGCCCACCCTGATACTCTCTCTGACACACGATATAGACAAATGATGCATGCTAATGAGCTTTCCAGAAGCTTCCCAGCAACAGGAAAGGATGATCTGTTAGGACTTGTCCTCACTTGGATGATTTTTTTTAATGAAGAGAGTTGGTAAAAAAAAACCTAGTTGAACAACAAAAAACAAATATGGCTGACTATTGACTAGAATTATGTGTAACAAAATGAGGTCATATGAACTGATGTAAAAAAATACACTTTTTTATGCTTGAAATTGTCAAGCTGAAATATGTGGAATAATTTAAATCCCAGAAAAGTGATGCCATGGTATCGTGGTTAAACTGGAAAAACTGAATTCGGTGGTGTCACAAGATCGGAACTCTCAATGACTGCAGCCAAGATGTTCTCATAAATACACAGATGTTGAATGGGTGGAGGATGTCAGAGTGAAAAGTTGCTGCAGCTGGTGCCAAGATACACAGCGTTTGGAAATAGACACAGGTATGCATACCCGGTGCTGCCATGAGGTACTGGCACATGTTGAAGTGGACTTGGCACTCAGGCTCGCGAACAGATGTTAATCCAGGACAGATAATTACATCAGTGAGTGAGCAGACATTTTTCCACTTAATTTCCGTCTTTTAAAAGTGTGACTATTCCCCAGAGGCACTTGCTACAGAGAGAAATGCCTCTGGATCAGGTAGCTGGGAAGATGCCTAAAGCACCCCACTGAGAGTCCTGATCACCAGGCTTCGGTGTGACCTCGTCCACAGTGGGAGGCTTGTAAGTGTGTCAGTGCCACTTCCATGGATGTGGTGATATGTGTGTGTGTTTTGGGGAGATGAATTCAGTTGTCAGCCCATTTCATTTCTTTTCTGTTATTTATAGGTGTCTTCAAAACACTCAAGCTAATTATGCACTACAAAGAGTTTTATATTGTTGGAAGGGGAGGGAGTATTTTAACTGCATTTTTTTTTTTCAGAAATAGAGTTAATAGCAGTTCATTTTGGCAATGATTGCTTTTGCCTCCCTCCTTTAGTTTTATTCTAAACTGAAAGTTAAACTCTAACTTTACCTGCTGTGCCCAGTTAATAAGAGCCTCCCATGTCTCAACCTGTTACCAATTAACTTCCATTTTTACCTTAACCAGTGTGTGTGTGTGTCTGTCTTGTCTAAGAGTTATGCTTAGTGTGATAGCAGATGACTTCAGTGTGCTCCACTTCAGCATCAAATGATTCTTCATTATTGTCTATCTAGAAACCAGTAAGTAGGTTAGATGAGCACAGGGCAATTTATCAGCGACTTTAGTTGTAATTTAGCAACCCAGATGCACCATGGCACAGAGTTGAGCTCCGGGACAATGGTTCTCTGCTGCCCCAGCCACAATAAATCTCACTTTAAATTAAGTTAGCATGTTCTGCTACATTGCTTAATGAGCTGCTCTAGTAAACAATATTGTGGTACACTCACTGATTGATTGGTGACAGCGGGTTTTCTACCTTCATAAGGGCCTCGAAAGGACACAGGGGGTTCTTACTGCAAATGCTTTTGTCGCTTACCCTTTGTAAACACATGCAGACAGTGTGATATTTCAGCAACTTTGTGATCGTGTATATATTTGTTCAATTGTGTTGTGTCTTTGGGTATGGACATGCAGATATTTGTAGGTAGGTATTAAGTATAGAGGAAGGGCACAGAACTGCATTAGGAAAATTTATAGCCCGTAAGACATTAGATAATTCATGGTGTGGAACCATGCGATAAATAAAAAGCACAAGTGTAGGTAAAGTCTGCAGCAATGAGTGTCAGACTTGGAAAAGACCTTCCAAAGACCTTCTTGCCTCTGACAAAGCAGGTGAACTCCACTAACTCCCTCCTTCCTTCTAGTATATCAGAAAAATAAGTTTATACTTCTCACATTCTTCACTTAAGCTTGTCTTCCATTAAGAAATCTGCTTTTGAAAAATGACTTAATGTGTTTAAACTTTGGTTTCTGACTGAGTTTCCTAGTCAGGTCTTCTAGTATTGTCATTTCCTCTTTACAGTGATGTCCTTGTCTTCTTCTCATTGACAGCTACTTTGCTAAACTCCAAAATGTTGCAATTAAAGCCATTCCATGAGGTATAATTAAATGTAGGAGCCTGTTCGGTGTGTGAAATTAAGTGTGCAGTATTGAGCAATGTTGATATCCAAAAAGCCCTTTTCCATCGATTCTGAGGAGAACTTAGTTTAATGTCCTTGGAAAGTGCGGCAGGTAATCTATTGAGTTATTAAACTGTGAAGGGCCAGGGAATGCTGAGACAGATTGTGATTCCTTTGGGAATTTTTTTTTTCTTAAAGCCCTAGCCACTAACTCCTCTTAGTCTAAACTTGAAGTTTCAGCATTAATAAGCCATGTCTCTTCTGAACTTAAATTTTTGAACATTACAAAGAAATAGCTGAGCATCATTTGGAAATTAATTCATCATCCCAGCACGCTGACAAGAGGACATGGCATAGTGACGTGCCACACACTGGAAACATGGTTAACACTTCCAATCATCTCTGGTGTGAAAGAAATTTCCAGGATAACACTTGTGAAGTAAAATAATATATGCCTTTGTCCAAAGCCTTGTGTTCCTGTCAGAAACACAAACAATATGGTGAAGCAGATCACACACAATTCAGATTGTGCCATATTTGACACGTCTCCTGCGATCATGTTGAACTCAAATGGAGGCAGCACTCAGCCGGGCAGTTTCCTGGCCATAAATATGTGAGAAATTGACGGATGAGGCCCTGCTATGAAGTGTGAGCGCATATCCCCAGGCTGGCTGACAGGGTCTCACAGGGAATGTCGATTTGCTCCATACCTTTTTTAATCACTTATTAAGGAGCAAGATGATACTAGGGCAGATCTCTCACGTTTTACAATAGGTAGGTTGCTGTGTTAACATGGAGCAGTTTCAATTCAAATAAGAATAAAAATAAGAATAAGAAAACCTTTATTAGTCCCTCAGTGGAGAAATTGCTTTAATGATAGTCGAGCCACAGTAGAAATGTGTCAAATAAATACCTCAATCAGACCAGGCTGATCCAACCTCCCTCAATCTGAATTCATTTTAAATCAGTTCGATTTGGGTAGGTGTAAAGCTTTTGATAATCCAATAAACTAGAACATTTTTACCATTACTAAATCTGCAATGACTATTCAGTGGATAGCAAAACCAAAACAGTCAACTTCTTTGTTGGAAACTTATAAAGAAACAAGGACTGTTGAACATCTTTATGAAATATTTTGACAGTCCTCAATTCCTGATCTTTTTATTTTTTCTCCATGTAAACTCATACACTTGAATGTTTGATCAGAATAATTTCACTCAGATTAAAGAAATATTTGTCCATTTAAACATACTGTTTCTCTGCAGCACAGTCAGTCAGACAAAAGCAAATGACCAGTGCTGAGAGAATAAGGGAGTAAATTTATATGGGGGAAAGGAGGGGTAAAAGCCTGAGGTATATGTACAGCAGATTGTTCCTCTCTGTCTCCAGGGTCAAGCTTGTGTTTTCCTCATCTTCTCTGCATGTCCCAGAAGAAACCCTAAGCTCAGCCACAATATGGCTCAATTATAGGGACCCATTGCACCCATTATTCTCCAGTGGCATATAAGGAGGAATTAAAAACATGTAATATCTGAGGAATCACAAACCCAGTTGCACTGACCTGATATGTGACAAATCTAGACTCCCCTTGTCTGCAACTTATGTTCTGGAAGACTAGTCAGGGGAGAGGAGGGGTGAAGCCATGTTCAGTGAAATTGCTTACACTGTGTGAAGGCGCTGTGCTTGAGCACAAGAAGCAAGTTTAAACATTATTGTGTTCACAGTGCAAGTTGTACTTCCCAAATATTTGAAAGCTGTGAAATCAGAAACTTGAAGATATCGCAACATGACAGATGCTTAACATGCCGAGAATGGATGGGGAGGGAAACAGGTCTCGTACTTGAAACACAGTTTAGTCTTTTCAGGAGCAGAGGAAGTGCTTTTCTTTTTAGTTTTACTCCCATTTGTTTGGATGTTAACAAATAAACATAAAGGAAAAATATCCGCCAAGGTTTTATTTAAGATTTCGGTGTTCACAGATGCACCTTCACAACAATACCCCTGACACGTCAACTGCCTGTTTTTATTATTGTAATACACATGTTTGGCTGACCATATCACCACCATATCATGCAGATAAATGTCAAACGCTCCCAGTGTTTGTCCCTTAACAGAGAACTGTTCCATTAGATAAGGGTACAATGTAAATTAGGCTTGGGGCTCTAGAGTACTATAGCAGAGCCTGTCATATCCAAAAATTAAATGCAAATCATGCATTATCGCCAAGCACACTCCCCATCCAGGAGAGTGATGCCTTTTATGCAGCAGCAGAAGGTGCTCTGCCTTGTGTGGGGGGAGGAAAAAAAAAAAACGACAGAAGAAAAACAGGCCTTTGACAGAAAACTGCACTTGTGACTGAAAGAGACTTGTCAATCGCACAACAATACCTGTCTCTCACCCTGTAATTATGGGTTTCATTACACAACCATGCACCTTTCTCATGCTGTGACTACACCGCTCTCTATCAATGTGCATGTATGCACACGCAGGCAGACACCGTAGTCACACGCTGCCACATACACAAATGCAGTAAGACTAACTACAAACGAGATATATGGGAATATTTTGTTGTTTTTTGTAATCCTCTTAAGGAAATGTACACATACAAACAAAATTTTAGTAAATCCTTACGTTTGAGCTTTTGACTGTGTGAGGAAAAAACAAAGCTATTTTAAGTTGGAGTAATGCAAAGACACTGCAGCAAAGAAATGACAAAGGAGATTCTAATCAGATTTTGTTGGGTGATTATAGAGTTATATCTGCTGAGAGATTCAGCAAGACTCGGTGCACTCAGTCTTCCTATTCAAAAACAGATTGCATATGCAGTCTGAAAGAAGAGTGTTTTTGGAGACTTTGTGATTTAGGTATATCCACTTTTGTATCTGAATTAAAACTACAACTTTTGTGAAATTGAAAATAAGAACATTTGAAAACCAAGTAAAAGCTTCTTTTTTTTTAACTAGCCATTGGAAGATTGAATGCATATTGGAATTATTGCTGTACAATATACTAAATATAAATTAATCCTCATCCTAATGTCAACATGCATGATGTATGTATCAGAAATATCAACTGCAATATCACTGAGACAACTCAATTTGAAATAGGAGTAGAGATGTAGTGATGAGGGTTGTATTCCACTTAGAGACGTTATGCTTTTGTTCACATAATGCAACACATCAGAATTTACTGGTACAGAGGTTTAATGCTGCCATTAATACAACTGAGACTAGCTTCATATATTGAAGTATTTCTTTATGTATCATTAGTCTTACCACCATCACAATATTCAGCAATATCATGTTGCATGCTTCGCTTTCATAGTGCAGCCTGGATACGAAGCTTTTGGAAATCAGGTGTTTGGTCATGTACATTAAAAAACTGATACTGACAAATGTTTATAAGGGTACATTTGTAACGATATGACTGCAGAAGTTTTAATTATAAAATTAGTATGATTTGGCATCCCACATAAATGGTCATTGTGTTGGATGTTGGCTATGTAACATTCAGCCTTTGACATGTGACAAAGGACCTCAGCAATTTTCATAAACTCTCCCCCATATGGTAATGGAAACTAGTGGCATTAGAATAGTCTATACAGTCTTCTATTCACTCTTTTATCCTCATATGTGTGTGCTATAATGCTTTGGTGAAGGCTATTCAGAATTAATGAATGCATGTAATTGAGAGACTGCAGTAATACACAATTGAAGTCTTTCACGGGTTTTATGGATCTGAGGCTAATTATTGAGAAATGGGGGCCGCATTGTCTCCCATCAAATCCAATCCTTAATTCACCAGGGTCCCAATCACTCTTTCACTGGAGCCTAACATTTTAATCATCCTACCTCTAGAGCACAAGACCAGTCCCCTTGTCGATTATTGCAATTCAATTTAGCATATTAATTATAGCCACTGCCAAGAGGTATGTTCTTTCTCTCTAGTAGAGGTGAACCTGGTCCATGTTTTCCTCTTTCAACGAGTTTGCTTATCTCTGGCCTGGTTCAGGGTATGTATATATTATAGTGTTAATACAGGAGACGTATGGTAATTTACCTCCCTGCACCCTCGACTATCTGTGTAAATGAGCAGACGACTCTTCAGAAGAGCTCCCACTGTTAATCCTTCAGTAAAGACTAATAAAATCAATAATGCCCCCCATGGGAGGTCAGTGAGTTACGAAAATTCTCTGTGGTGTTGCAGATGGCCTTGAACTTTCTAAAACACCCTAGTGTGAGATTAAAAAAGGGAGGAAAAAAAGGAAAGAAAAGTGTACTGAGGCGGCCTATGGTCAGCTTTCTTTTGCCCTATGTAGACGAATACACTCGGGTCAAAAGCTGCTGGCTGAATGAAAGAATGTTACAGGCTCAAGACAGTGAACTGAAACAGATGAAATACAACAGGTGATTATATACAGTATATTGTACAGTGATCATATTTTAAGTTCATCCTTGGAAAATGGAAGTCTTATTTGGCTGTGTTCAAATATTAATGTCTCACTCATAAAAGAGATGTATTCCTGTACATTGATAGCCTAAAACAATTTCTATTATTTTTAAGTTTAATGAGTTAATACAACACGGTTAGTGCTGTTCTTGCCATTTAACAGTTGAGAGCCTGATTTGTATACACTGCACTATAACTAACATGCCTAAAGGCAAGTTGATGCCATCCACATTGTAATTCTGCAGAGTCTGGGTGATGTGAGGTGATGATAAAGTAAGTCCCTTCAATGTGGGTCTCTCCTTGCTTGATGCAGAGGGCTGCCTCCCACCTCCTGACGCCCTCGCCTTGTCTCTGCCCAGCTCTCCCTAGGCTCCTGGCATTCCAAGTCAGACCCCTGTCAAATCCCTGAGAAGAGGCAGATGGGCCGGGCTTTTTTATGTACTAATCAAGGAGGAATTTGCTCCCGCACAGACACGTCACCTCTGACCCATGTGTCTAGTCACATTCATTATTCATTCTTACAGAGGTGAGCTGCTGCAAAGCGTTGAGAGCAGAGTGGAGGAGCAGGGTGAGGTAGAGAGGATGTGGGGTGGGGTGATGAGTGCTTGTTGTGCTCTGCTCCTGCTGCCAGCTCATCATGATATTAGAGTGTCCCCTCAGTTCTTCATACAAGACAGAGGATCCCATGTGACATTTCAGTCAACATGTTATGATATTTTTTTCCTCTCTGCCTGTTAAAAGGATAAAAATAACAACACAACCAATGTAAAATTACTTGCAAAATTGTGTAAAATGTTTGTTTACAGTGTCACTTGCTTCATTTTCATTCACTAAACTTTTTCTTTCTGTTGGTTTTTGCAGTTTCTACTTAAAGCTCCTTCCTTTGCACTGATTTTAGCTTGCAGTTGTGTATTCCATTTTATGGGCAGATACCCAATATCTAATTAGTTTTTGAGTGATAAATCAGTATTTTATTTCTGCACAGTGTCAACTGATTTTCTTTCAACTGATTTGTCTTACTTAGTTTTGTTTTACTATTATGGTACTTTAACACCAAAGTGAAAAAAGTTCCATTTCGACCCAACATTAACTGTACCCTACATACTGTAACCCTACATTCGCAGTAACTTCCAAGCTATTTTCAACTCACCCTAATATTCTTTTGTCTTACCGTGGCTTTCATTTTCCTACTTGCTATTTGAACTGAAAAACCTCTATTCCAGAGTGGGCAGACTCAGAGGATTACACTGCTAAAATCCTGATTTTATAACCACAACAGCTAGTTAGCCATACAAGAAATGCTCCATTTGATGAGCCAGTGACTGGGATTGGCCGGCTTTCAGCTAAGAGATTCTGTACTAGACAAATTTACACATGGTAGCAGCAGGATGTTTTCATGTCCCGTGCCCAGAGACACACAGAAACAAAACTGGTAGCATGTCATAGCTTCACAATATGAGTTTAGGTAGGATGTTTCATGCTGGACCATTGTTTCCCTTGTGTTTGGGTGTAAATTTTACGTGAGCATAAAAATCTTCAGAATTGGAGCAGTATTGAGCTAGAATCCCTTTATTGCCAAGCAATAAATAGCTCTAATCTAATAAGTCTGGGAAATTGTGCTCGGTAAAACATAACTGCTAGCATTTGCAACTGGGAGGCTGAAATCTTTACTGTGTCTTTTACATACATTCAACCACATCTCATTTTTCAGAAACAGAGTGCAGGGCAGTCCATATTCACTGAATGAAATAAAGTTATTACTTTCTGCTGAAAAAAAACTTCCTGTTTCTATTGTCTGCCATTATGTAATCTGTGACATCGTCCATCTATTTTCAGATTTTCCAACTTTGCAAGATTAATAAAATTGCAGTGTTTACAGGTATTGTGGATCAACTATAAACATGGTGAAAATTTGGACTTTAGCTCATAAAGTACAAGTATTAGGGCGGACATTACAGTCAATATTTCAGTCCACATAAATATATGTAATTTTTTTCAACTATTATACCATTTCTACTTTTGACTAGTGTTCTTCAAAAATACAAGATTCTTTCAATAATTGTTTCTATGTATGTATGTGAATACGTCTATACTTTGTTTTGAATCATTATAGCTATTAATCATCATAATTGGTCACAAAATGGGATAAAACTCACACATTTATTGACATGAGCTGGTTGTTTACCATTAATTGGAGTTATGCTGTATTTTCAGAGTTACACACAAGTCAAGCTAAGCAAAAAATAACTGCCTGTTTTTTGTAAGCATATGGTTCTGAGTAAGTTGGGTTGTTAGAAACTCATTATGTAGCTTAATTCGTGTATTGGACTGATCACAGTAATATTATGAATTGCACTTGCCAGGTACATGTAGAGTAAGACACTTATTTTATGTCTTCAAAATGAACATAACTTATTTCAATCAATATCTTGCAAAACAGTTTAATGAAATTGAATTTCACGCTAATGTTAGGAAATATACTGCCTGGTCAACAAAAAGGCACCACCTGGATTTAACTAAGCAAATATGTACAAGCCTCCTTTTTGATAATTATTGGATGGGTAACAAGTTATTTAACCCCAACTGATGCAATGAGTAGCTTATCATTTTGTAAACAACCATGTGGAAAGACACATCCCGTGGTCATGGAAAAGATGTTAGTCTGTTTAAGAAGGGTTAAATCATTGTCATGCATCAGGAGATTTAATATATAAGGAGATTGCAGAAACTGAAGAAATTACTAAAATTGTGTTAAGAACTGTACAATGCATTATCAAAAACTGGAAGGATATTAAGGAACCCTCGTCAAATGTGATTGGAAAAAAATCCTGAATGATCATGATCGGCAGTCAACATTTGGTGAAATCAAATTGAAGGAAAACAACAGTAGAACTCACGGCTATGTTTAATAGTGAAAGTAAGAGCATTTCCACACGCTCAATGCAAAAGGGAACTTGAGGGATTGGGACTGAACAGCTGTGTAGCCATAAGAAAACCACTAATCAGTGAGGCTACCTGGAGAAAAAGGCTTCAGTTTGCGAAGGAGCATAAAGGTTGGATTCTGGAACAAAGGAAGAAGGTCATGCTGTCTGATGAGTCCAAATCTACCCTGTTCCAGAGTGCATCAGGTAAGAAGAGAGGCAGATGAAGTGATGCACCCAACATGCCTAGTGCCTACTGTACAAGCCTGTGGGGGCAATGCTATCATCTGAGGTTGCTGGAGTTGGTCAGGTCTAGTAGTGATGTGTCTAAGAGCCGATTCCTTGTAGTGAACGAGAAGAACCGATTTGTGTCTAAGAGTGCCAAATCTTTAGAATGAATGGGACTTCATTTTGCTGGGCACGGCATGCATTCATTTAATTCAAGGAAAGACTAGGATCATGTAAAGAAGGAAGCGGCTCTTAGAAGACAAGGAGTGTAGTGGTACAGACCAGGTACACAGAGAGTGCTGGAAAACAAGATTTAAATTACAAGTGTGACAGGAAGAAATGGAGAAATTAGCTAATTTAAAGTGTCATAATGTTCAGACTTTGGCCTTTATTTACTTGATTTGCTTGGTGTGGTTCTGTGTTCAGTTGTTTGATTTAAAGGAGACATATTATGCACTTTATTCCCAATCTTAAACAATTCTCTGATATATCATTTAAATCTTGGC
>JAOXYM010000007.1:15742002-15752946 GCA_028567055.1 Leptatherina wallacei | reverse complement strand
TGACTTAGAACATTGTAAGAGACTATTCCAAGGACTTATAAAAGTGATTTTTGCATAATATGTCTCCTTTAAGGTTTGATTAAAATAGTTATATTAAAACTATATTTTCTAATGAAAAAAAATGCTCAAAAATAAAGTTCTTAAGATAAAAAAGAAAGGCCTTCCAACAAACAAACACTCTTAATTGCCAGACTAGACTGAAATAGAAGCTGTGAGTGATACTAAATGAAGAGGCATTTGGGAGCCTAAAGAGCTGACTCTTCTTAAGGAGACGAGTCAAAAGAGCAGAATATTTGAAAAGAGCCAAAGTTCCCATCACTAAGGTCTAGGTTCAGCAACTTAATGTGCCAAAAGAATAAAGTCAGCTTACTACCTGAATATACCAAATGACCAGGTTATTCCATTGGTGGACTTTTTTCTCCCCTGATGGCATGGGCATATCCCAAGATGATCGTGCCAGGCTCAAACTGTGAAAGAGTGGTTCAGGGAGCATGAGACATTTTCACACATGGATTGGCCACCACAGAGTCCAGACCTTAACCCCATTGAGAATCTTTGGGATGTGCTGGAGAAGGCTTTGCGCAGTGATCAGGGTCTCCTATCATCAACACAAGATCTTGGTGAAAAATAAATGCAACACTGGATGGGAATGCATCTTTTGACATCGCAGAAGCTTATCGAAACAGTGCCACAGCGAATTTGTGCTGTAATCAAAGTTAAGGCAGTCCAACAAATTATTACAATGTGACTTTTTTTTGTGGCAACGTTGTTTGGCCAGGCTGTGTATTTCTTCAGTCACTTTCACATTCTTATTGCTGTACTGCAAGAAAATTGCTTGCTGAAGTATACTAGCAACAGGGACACACAGACACACTCAAAGGCCTCCTAATGTTTTATTTGCACCACTTTAAGAGCTTGGCAGCTATAAGTCTTTATGAGAACATCAATATATTCTGTAATCAGCACAATGAGAGGAAGATGAAACAGGAATGGGGTGCATACAGCACAAAGCAATAGCTCAAATGTAATAAGGTCAGCAAGTACCAGAAAAATGTGATCACACTTCTCAAAGGCTTATTCCATATTAAATTCATGTTATCATACTAATCAGTTTAGATTCACCCATCAAGCTTTGTCATATCATTAGGAAGCTATTTTCATTTTGCCCGAGAGTCCATTAGTTGCTTGAGTAACATTGAACTCTAAATTGGCACACTCAAATTGCATCTGGACTGATTTCAGAACAATAACAAGCACACAAAATTACATGCAAATGCATCATTAGATCTAAAAACACATTGTCAGTTGCAGCCACTGATGGTGCAAATACATCAGGCAAGCATCTTCACATTACCCCCAACTTTGCTATGCATTCCAACTGCCTCCTTTATTGATGTGTTTATAGTGGCTTTGAGCACCCTTGCTCCTTCACATCTTAATAGATGGAAATAGCAGCACGTACGCTCCACTGAGCATTACAGGAAGTGACTTTCAGCTACCTTACACAAGGTGGGCAAATCAGTGGGGAGCAAGCCATTATGGCAATGTTGTGGTTCATTTGAGTGCCATGCACTGTGCAAGAAAACATGATCTTTCCAAGCGGCCAGGGGATTCTGCACAGTGGGGTCGCTGGGGAGGAGTTGCCCTGTAAATTACAACTAATTACAGCTTCGATTGAGCTGAAATCCGGTCTGCACAGGCCCACATATCCACAAAGACACAGGAGGGATTTCATTCCTTTTCTTTTAAAGCTCTGTATCCATAAACAGCAATGAGAGGCCCAACAGTATTTAGATAAGAACTCTAACATGTTCTTGAATGTACTATATTGTGTACGATGGGGCTCACATGCAGACATATTCTGTTAAATTGAAATTATGGAAAAAACAATATAACTATTTTTTTAATGCTAATTAATGCAGTCTCATTTCTTTGGTGATTAAAAAACAACTGTAATGTTTCCATAGTCTCGTTTTGTCAACAAGATGATTGGGGTGGTATAAACCCTGATATATTTCTTTCCAACTTTTTGCTTTGTTATTTATATTATCATTATTGAAATTATTCTGAAACAACACTTGGCAGTCTGGTCATAGTTTGTCATGATGTAAGTGTAATGCAATCCTCTTGGTCTTTGATTTCAGACGGAAAGGAAAGCTGTTTTGAGTCTTTAAGACTATGAGCCTTGACAGAAAAAAATATATATTTCTTTCTTCCCCTTAAATAAAAAGAGGTATCAGATTTTCAGGTGCTGTCATCCCAATAAGCCTTTTATCATGCACAGCTTCTGCACTAGACCAGAGTCTTTCAATTTCCCCAAAATCACGCATAATGCACACAAGACAAGCTACGACCCACAGCATTGTGAATTGTGTTTACAAGGATTTTTTGGCAATAAGAAAAAGCCCACAAGCAATATACACTCTGACAGAGAGTGAGTGATGGAAAGGGCAGGAGATGATGGAGGTACCTTAAAAACATCACGGTCAAAGATGTGCAGGAATCCAACTGAGGAATTTCAGCAACAAATGAAAGAGGAATTCTTATAATCAGAGGTGGTTCCAGGGTTTTTCTCCATTTTTGGGTGAAGAAAATGCATTGTGTCACCAGAGAAAAATGAAGACTGTTTGGATTCCTTTTAAGCACCCAATCAAAAACTCAACAGAACCAACATCGACCTTAAATCCTCCTAGCTCGTCTGCTTTGTTAAAAATGATCTCTTAGGAATCATTCATTTTACTGTTACCATGGGCACAGGAACAAATCTCTTCCCTCCCATGCTCTCGCTGGCTTTCCTCCTTTCCCCTCTTTTTTCACTTGCCAGGTTGTGATTATTAAAAACAACAAAAGAAAAACAACAACAACAACAGCAACAAATGATCCTGTTCAGTCATGCCATCTTGATTCAGACACATACTCAGAATGGCATAAGGATGGTTCTCATCAGCCTTTGCTACCATGTTTGTCACTGGGATGGAGACATCTCTCTCACATCAACCAAAAACCAAAAATGGTTGTGTGGGCTGGAAGCGGTAACTTTTGTGTCAGCCACCAGGTTGTTGAAAATGAGTGAGGTTCCCAGCCTCCTCAGTGAGGGTGGCAGACAGAGCACACATTAACACCTGTGAGACTGGTAAGCCACTGCTTTGGCAAAGCTTCTTAGCACATGGCTTGTGTCATCCATTTTATATGGCTCTGGCAGAGGGGCATTTGTACTCTGTAGCCCTACTGCTATATTACAAAGAGACATATGCTCAACAGCAGACCCTCTGTGGATAAAATGTCTTCTTTATTTTTTCAGTGTTTTTGACAAAACTTTCATCTTTGCATACATCACACAATAGCAAGGCAAAGCTCCTGTACACACAGAGACAGTTTAAAACGGTTTTTAATCAGTTACGTAAACTAATGTACAGATATGCATACCCCACTTGTTCAGGGTGGAAAGTAGGGTAGGCTATACAAAGACTCCCATGCCTCCACATCTTCAGTTGCAGCTGGGGGAATGTCAGCTTCCCCACACCAGCTGAGAGATACGATCCTTCCTGTAAGACCTGGGTCGATCCCAACCAGCTGGCTGCGCCATGGAAACTTCCAAAGGGAGGTATCAGGTGTCCAAACCATCTATACAGGCTCCACACAACGTGGAGGAGTAGTGGGTCTTGTCTGAGCCTCTGTCATATTTCCAATTCCTCACACAACCTCTTTGAGTAAATCCAACCACCATGCAAAGAAAACTAATTTTAGCTATTTGTAGTCATGATACTATATCTTTTGCATAGAATCGATAGTTAAAAGTCATAAGAGAAAGTAAGGGGGGCTAAATGGAGACTTTTCATTTATGACTCAGGTTCTTCATCTCTTCTAAGTTAAGGCAGATCAGTCACCATTGATGCAGAAGCTATACCCAACCTATGTTCATAATGGTCCCTTGAGATCCTCCAGCTGAAATAGTGTCTTTCTCCTTACCTCAAGGGAGCATGCCATCTTTTTCCAGGACAGAACTAAGATCTCAGATTATGCAATTAATGTTGTTCTCATTATGCCCATGCCTTAAAATCCTGCTTATAAAGTTCAAAAATAGGAGTAGAGATAACTTTTATTGAAGTACTCCTGTACTTCTGAAGGATGTTCTGCAAGTCCAGAAAACAATTAGACTAGATTGCTTACTTAATAATGTTTTAAAGGTTAAAAAGCTGTTTCTGTTAAGGATAAGGGAGGATGGCAGGAACCTCACCAAAATGAAAATTTGAGAGCAGTTTAATAACAGAGGGAAATGGGTTTAGTCCTGGGAAATGTGTGGGGGTGGGGGTGCAGAGTAGCAGATGTCCTCCAAAGTGCTGATGGTCTGGGTAGTTGGATCCTGGTTTGTACCCAATGACTGTAAAATAAATGGAAGGCCCCTTCCCGTATGGTTTCTGCCATCTTGGCAGCGTCACAAGTCTTGTCACTCCTGGAAAATGCAAAAATGCCGCTGGATATGTGACACCTGTCTATCAAAAGGACACGCCCCTAATTATGAAGAATTTCAAGATCAAATAAAATCTAAACGGATGAGTTATTAAAAATATTCCCTCCCTCCGCTTGGTTGTACACCCCCCCAAAAAAAATCACGATTTCAGTGAAGTGCTGGAGAGCAGACAAAGAATGAAGAGTGGATCCAGACCTTTATGGTGAATAATGGTAAATCAGGACCAGGTGCATCCAATAAGCTGCCACATGCAGGAGAATTAGGAGCAGGGAGGAGAGTCAAAACAAGAAACCTACAGATGCTAATGGTGACATTACAGATGCCAATGGTGTGCTATTGCCTAAACCGTAGCCATTTTGTTATTACTGGATTTAAGGTTTAGATGACAATCTAACCCTCTTCCAGCACCCTTTTTGTAGCGATGTTGAGGATTTGCACATAGCGTCTGTCACTCCGTCTGAAAAGAGACTGTCCACCACTTGTTGGTTTAAAAAAAGGTAACTTGCGCTGATCTGGCACTAAGCTTCACAACATGTAGATACAGTGTTTTCAGCTGGACATTTTTTATTTATTTTTTAGTCAAAAATTAACTTCATGATTTTAAAAATGTTATCCAATGCTTTTGGATGATACATGACTATTCTTTAATAGAGCAGACATTTGTTTTGTTATTCCGTGTTTTCCTTTACTCTATTTACCCCAATATCATGAGACTTTTTTTCCACCTTATCATATTACCATCTGATAATGCAAGACTACACTATATCCAGTGACATCATTAAAGTTTCATCTTATTAGCCCAGTAGGTAAAAGTACAGAATGCAATACAAGAAAATGGACATCATTACTGAGGAGTACTTCCAGGGAAACATGATACTTCTTTTTTTCTCTTCTGGCTGACATTAATGATTGGCCTCTTTGTCATGCCATGGAAGGCTTGTCTGATACAGCTGCTATGGTGATGCGATCTACCCCAGGCCAAATAATGTTAATGGGATTCCCACACAAACACCTATCACATATGTCTTAAATATGCAACAATCCCACCTTGTTCTTCTTTTTCTCGAGCAGCAACAAAAGTGTATGAATAATTATAATGTATATGAATAATTTCTCTATTCTATAGATCCTCTGGGAAGTCACTAGCTCTAGAATCTAGAGCTAGAATTTAGCTCAACAAACTGTTAAAGCATGTCTAAAATTTCAACAAGTGAAAACCTATATATGGATCCTAGTTTCACCTGCAGGCTTAAGATATGGCTCTGGTTAATACAAACTGTAGATTTCTATTCCTTAACATGTATGTTATATTTACACTGTATTGCTATCAATTCTGCTGCTTAACACAGGGCTAAGTGATGTCAATACTGTGCTGTCAGTGTGCCAAAAGTATGGATGGAGAAACAACCATCGAGGAAGTCGGGAGAGATATATAGGGGACAAATAAGAGATGATGGGGAGGAATAGGGTGGGAACATCTGTGTGAACGATGCTCCGATCTGGAGACACACAAATAGTCTGCACTGACATGCTCCTGGGGAAAGTGAAGTGGGCTGCAGCTTATGCTTCATCCCTATAGCGTGGTTGCAGAGGAGGGGGAGTCTAAAAATGATCATTACAATCATTAAATCAAATTGACAAGTGGCTACAGTCAGGTGGATGTTGAATTCCATCCAGTATCTGTGGGATTAAGGAGCGACATGAATTCTTTGCCGGTAATTCTTCAAGACAAATAGCAGGGCTGTCTAGATACCGCCCCCTTCAAGGCAGCAGGCAGCCTGCACTAATTAGCAAGGGAGGTGTGAAGGAGAAATCATTACTTTATCCACACACTGTGCCCTACATACTGTCTCTTGCCTCTCAGACACCATCCTGGCCACCTCACATCTCTCCACAGTCCACAGCAAGGTGTGGTGCATGTGTGAATTCAAGTGAATTTGTGTGCAAAGTTTGTTCCCAGCATTCCTATTGATATCAAAATGGATGATCACAGACAAAGGCAAGAATCAGAAATGTGGAAGGTAAAAGTGGAGAATGATGATGATGGTGACGGAGATGCTGAAGGGAATAAAAAAAAAAAGAGTTTCAGACTAACCACTTGGTAAAAGAGGTGGAGGAGGAATTGGGAAAAGGGGCATGTGCTGCAAGGTGTTGACAGCTCAGTGCCATGACTCCCCGGGTGTAATTACAGTAGAATGGTCTCAGATTGATTGTTTGAGCCAGCAGGACCTCTAAAGTACCTCTGCGACGTGGATGAAGCCTTTGAAGCAATGCTTGCCCCCCCCTTCCTGTAGACCTTAGCTGGACTCCGATTCCCAGCAGTATGATTCATGAGCACTGGAGCACTCTTCTAACCCAAGTGAGCCTGCAGTCCTAACCATCAGGTAGCACTCAAAACAGTTGCCCTGTCCCCAATTAATTAGCTTTTAAAAAAACCAAAGGGCAAATGCCACGACTTTCCCTGTTTCATTCTCTCATTTTAAAGCCTGCTTTCACAACTGCTTAGGAGAAGATTGTGTTACCAAAGAGCACAGTTCAACAAGAGGGGAAAATA
This sequence comes from Leptatherina wallacei, assembly GCA_028567055.1. Classification (NCBI taxonomy): domain Eukaryota; kingdom Metazoa; phylum Chordata; class Actinopteri; order Atheriniformes; family Atherinidae; genus Leptatherina; species Leptatherina wallacei. The sequence goes on along the minus strand of JAOXYM010000007.1, from coordinate 15,745,921 downwards.
GCCACTGTTGGCTGATCCTGCTAAAAGCGCCACTGTTAATATACTGACACAATTCGCCACAGGCTTACCAGCAAGAGTACATAGTGCAACCAGTGAGATTTAGGGCTAGATGCCACAAGCAAAGTGCTGCACTTAGTACATCAGGCCCTCTATCTCTTCAAGAGCATCTTGAATTTTTAACCATGGCTCAATTTTACATACATGCTTTTAAAATATGTGATATTTATTTCATGGGGACAGAATGCATAAAAGCTGCAAAAATCTAACCCTGTTGCATCTTTCTTCCTTTCAAAAGATCCACTTATATTGAGCAGCACTTAGCAATGAATGCCCTCACTCTATTTGTGCCTTAAAGCGACCTGACATGATCATTTCCACTCAATTAATTCTTAATCTTTGGTACCTCTAGATTAGCTTTGCACTCATCATGTCTCAAAATAGGTTGTGATTATTATAAAACAATGGACAACTTTCTCCTCTGGGTAGTGTGTCCTTCCTTCTGGGTAGCGTTCCAGTTGACTCGCAGTTCCGAGTGGCTGAGAGTAGATAACGTCATTACCAGGTAGTTGGCGTTCCGTTGCACCAACTTGGATAAAATGGACACCTCCAAAGTAGCCAGTTTGTAAGCATTTACACTTATGCTGTAGAATGAAGCAAAAAAATCACAAACCCATTGTAAAAATGTACAACATGAGAACACCAGCCAATTTTGGTGTTAATGATTAACAAACCACACATATTGACAAGATTTTAATTTTGATTATTAATAACAACATCCTGTTGCTGTTTACACTAGAAACTCAGTGGACACAAAACCTTTAAAAAAGATATTTAATAAAGACAACAATGGACTACAGATGGTACTGGGCACAGCCATCTTTAATCTGGAATCTCGGGGTCCTCATAAAGTTATGAGTTCGGAAAAACAAGTTCACTTGGTCATTTCCAGCAAAAATTCTTTCAGATAATGATTTCCGAAAGCAACTGGAACACATGATTTATTGAGTAAGTGATCTCTAACTGGTTGACTTCTTGAGCGGGTGGGCAGAGGGGTGTGGCCATGTGAACTCAATCTACTGGTGGAAAATTACAGCGGATTGTAAACAGACAAAAGAGCTTCCAAGAACATGTTGTGTTTGATCTTGACATAACTTTAAATATAGAAGTGTCAGATCCAGAATATTAAGGCAAACAGAATTTAAAAAAATATATCTAAAAAAATTAGATCTATATGTGAAGAAAGAAAATCATCGACTTTATGCATGCATTTCACTAAAATACAGATGTCATCACCTGCAACTCAGAAAATGAGAGGCACAGAATTAATTAAACAGTGATCTAAAGCATGCACAGAAATCTAACATTCATGGGTGGTTCACAAGAGCATCCAAGGCAAATCCACATAAATCCCCCTGAACTACCCACCCACTCAGTCCCCACCCCTGAAAAAAACGTCCTTTCAGCACATATTCATAAAGGTTCTCTAATGGCTTCCAGAGGGACATGGGGGCCTTCTCCTCAGACAGAGACATTTCACAGGCCCACAGGCAGAGCAGAGAAAAGCCCAGAGAAAAATATCAAGTGTGAGAGAGTGACAGGGAGAGAGAAAAGGGGAAAAAAGTAAAAGAATGTGAGAAAGGGGATGTCTTCATCATGAGTAGAATAGGAATGATGCCCCACTGGGGTCTATTAGTGAGCCTTTACATACAATGGCTGCCTCACCAATTTCCAAGTGAGGCAACAATACAAAGCCCCTAGTTTACTATGATGTGGATATTGAGGTTTGTTCAGGAACACATATATTACCTCCTGCAATCCCATTATATATACTCCCATAATCAGGTGGGTCATCTTGTTTTCAAATTGTGTATATCACAGGGCATTCTACTGTAACAAATTTTATGAAAATGTAATAACTCTTAATACCATACAATTTGAAAAGACAAATACCAGTTCACTCCCCCTTTGTTCACAACCATTCATGTTCACATTTGCACACCAAAGGCTGCCAAGGCACTATTCAGGATCCTGGCTCTACCATGATAATCTATTTGCCATTCGGTGTCTTGTTCAAGGACACATAGGGAGACAAGTTGAGAATTGAGTCACCAACCAAGCAAATTATGGCCTATAACTGAACCTTCCCATTCATGATTTATGTAATAAATGAAAGGCTTGAGTGAACTGGTAATCACATCGGCCGAAACAATCACTTGCTATGACTGGATTCTTGGAGTTTCCTGTTTATGTGCTGCACAAGTAAATATTTTATTCTACTTTCAGAAACCTGAATATGGTTTTATTCTGGTTTTGAAATGACTGAATTTGCTACTTTGAATACCTTGAATTCTATAGCTTGGATATTGTAGCATTCAACAATTAAACCTTTTCTGTGGGTAAAGAGTAGGTGAGATGAAAAGAAATTAGACTCAACTGTACACACATTATCGAGAGTCACAATACAACAAATAAGATTCAACAACATTAAAATGCTAAAGATATAATGTTTGCATGAACATCTGCATTTAATTAAATGGACTGTAAACAAACCAATAGCCCAATTCTACTGTGGATTTTGGTGAAGATCATACACAAATTAATTGCTAAATTTCTCCACCAGCGTAAGCGTAAAATGCATGAGTCAGCATCACTACCATGGCAACCAACACAGATGGAAAGGTGAGTGGAGTGTGCACATGATTTAAACATTGTCAGTGGGCCAGATGTCTGATATCCTGCTCAGATTGGATAGTATTTGTGTCCAACATTGTCACTTGTGAGGAAAAACAAACAGATTCAGATTTGTTTCATTTGTCATGTGCAAGTTGAGAAAGTCCAGTAAGCCTCTACTTCCTCCGCAAACTAAGGAAAGCACGAGTTCCCCCTCCCATCATGTTCTACCTCTACAGGGGCACCATCGAGAGCATCATCACTGGCTGCATCACTGTGTGGTACAGACGCTGCATGGCCTCCTGCAAAGACCTTGCACAGCGTCAGCCAGCAAGGTCGCTGATGCCCCTCTGCCCTCCCTCACAGACATTTTTCACACCCGCCTCACCCGCGGAGCCATCAGGATTATTGAGGATCCCTCACAACCCTCACACTCCCACTTCAGCCTCTTGCCTTCGGGGAGATGGTTTCGGAGCATCTGGGCACGCTCCACAAGACTGTCAAACAGCTTCATCCACCAGGCTATCCGGATGCTGAACTCTATTCACTACCTTCTCTCTTTGCCCCCTCTGAACCGTGATACTTGTCAAACTCATAAACCAACAATTGACTCTTTCTCTGTTTACATCGTCCAGGTTTCTGATCATGTGTGATCTGTTCTGTATCATTTTCCAGCAGAATCTCGTGTTTACATGTGACACATAGCCAGGGTAGCCCCAACATATAATTACAACCAAGATACTGCTGCAGATGTAAATGAGGTCTGTGTGTACAGCGAAATTAATTAGTATGTTTCCATGTTTTGAGTAATTACAAAGGTTATGTCAATATTTGGATTTCAAGATTCATGTTAGTGCATTCACCTTTTTGTTGGTTGATCTGTACGTTCTAGTAACGACACTAAGACAGTAATGAAGTTGTGTGGATGTATTTCGATAAAATTTTCACTTGCATCATGACTTTTCTTGTAAAGCTCAGGAAGGCCAACTGTTCCATGCAAAGTCACAACAAAACCTTGACATTTGAAGACCAAATCTGGACTTGGTTTTACTCTGAACCCAATTATGATGAGCTTCCTGTTCAAGTGCGTTTACTAATTTTCATTCTCAGTGCTGGGAATCATAAGCAGCCCATTAACAATTCTTCATGAACAAAGTCCTCTGTTTAACATGGTGCGAGAGTTTGAGTATTTGGGATGAGTATTATAATAATGTTAATGAGGCGCGCGTTGATTGGCCGCGGGAAGGAC
>JAOXYM010000007.1:15727215-15739302 GCA_028567055.1 Leptatherina wallacei | reverse complement strand
TTCATTCTCAGTGCTGGGAATCATAAGCAGCCCATTAACAATTCTTCATGAACAAAGTCCTCTGTTTAACATGGTGCTCATTAAAATTGCATTGGGAAGGTGCCATTTTCACTTATTAGCTTAATTGTCAGGTCATGTAGATTGGACAGATGACAGTGAAGGTGTCTGTGCCTAAGGACATGTTCGTTTCAAGTAGCTGCGGCTGCTGCAGAGTATAGGTCATTAACTGTCGACTATGCCACATATATGGGCCACATTAAGCCACAGACAAATTACACAAGCCTGCTCATAAATTATAAGATGGGGATAGGGACACTCTATATATCATTTCTATAATAGTCATCAATCATTGTGAGGCTGAAACTCTTTGATTTTCCATCTCATGGGTAACTGCGAGGGGTTATGCTTTTACCTATTTTATTGTCCCTTCATTCTCACAGGAAAGTGGCGTCACAGCTGAGCTGACAACTAACCTCTGTCTTACTTAACTCAGTCTTGCTTCATTACACTGCTTAATTTTGGCTTGTGCATTTGAACACAGTGTTTCATCCCAATAAGCCCATTAGAATAAGTAATAAGGTATTAAAGAGAAAAGCTTGAACTACTTTGACCTTATTAGCCTATGAAGTGGAAAAAATGCTCAGTTGTTATATGTCCTTCGAGGCCCATTGTTTGTTAGGTTGTTTTTTTTACCCACTTTTTAACATTCCAATATTCTCCCTCTTCAGTGTCAGTTTGCTTCTGAGTCAGTGTCACTTTTGCTTTGTAAACATACAGAAAGGAGTCACTTACATAATAATATGCATTTCAAGGTCTAAGCAAAGTGTGTTTGCTGTAGTTGCAGGGATTACTGTACACATTTTATACCCATCAAGTCCATTTTGCTCTACTTCACTCGCTGAACACTTTGGCCTTTGGCACAGCGTGCAGTTGTGTAGCTTTAAATTAACAGTAAATACACACTTTTAACCTTTGAATAGCAAGAAAAGCGATCTTGGTAACTCTGACCATTATCAATGAAACATGGGTTTAATTGTGGTTGTTTTTTATTTGAGACGCAGATCCTCTGGAACTTTTATATATTACAGTCTCTATGATTCCCTTAAAGAGTTGCCAAAACTGAAAAACGTGTGTATAGTATTCAGCAGTTCTATGGACAGAAACACCTTATTGATAAATGGCTATAGAGCTCTTTTGAGTCTATGTTGGACATGTGTATGTGCTTATTCCTCAGTTCCTGCGCACTGTACTTAATTAATTGGACCTACAAGTTTGTTATTGAAGAATTTTTACCATGTCCCTCAGTTCTGACTCTGTTTGACTGACACATTAATGTTTATCGTCCTAATAGTATTTATGAAGGAGACACTTGACACATGCTCAAATTGATGTGGAAAATGCAAATGTCAATGTGCCTCCATAATTTTTATTCATGTTTTCATGTCCAAGTGCATTTGAATGCAGTTGTTTAATGTCACATCATTTACTTAAAGCAGAACAGGTGCTTTATTCATTTAAAGCAATGATGCTCATACTATTACATCCATTTCTGCCTCATTTGAAATATTTCACAACTGCAAATGTATCTTCATCACATCGGTTCACATCATCACAGAGATTGACATGATTAAAAGCCTTGATGGAGTGCGAGGCACCAGAACATGTTTGCAAATGACCGAATCATGCAAGCCTCTCGTTGAAATACAAAAATCAATCAGGAAAATTTGTTCCAGTCGCCAAAGCTAGAGACACACACTGACAACGCAAGTAAGATGATTCATGCAAGACCATTTCTACAATAACAAGCTAACTGTGAGCAAATTAAACTTTTGGTATGCTTGAAACATAGTTAAATTTCCTTATCTCTGGCTGGATGTTATTGCTCCAAGTGCATCCTTCAATGTGGCTCTGAACATCAAAGTGGTACTTGGCATGGTCTAATATCCACTGCACATTATTCAATTGACACATTTCGCCTCTTCATCAGATGCACAAACACATTTATCTAATTAAGAATATGGGACGCCTTTCAGAGATTATCTATTTATATTTGAATCTCAAAGAGAGTGACATTTAAAAGAAGACCAGATAAAAAGCTATTCAAAGTGGGCTCAACCATCTGGAAGACAGGTAGAGTGATTAAACATCTAGATATTAAACTCAGGTCATACACAGCAACAAAGCACCCATGAGAAATAATCAAAAGAAATAAGCCGAGCAAGTTTGGATTTCATTATATGATGTATATTCCTAAATAAATATAAACTGTTAAGCTTTGAAAACAAAATAAGAAGCCAATTTTGTTGCTTTGGCAGTAACAACAAAACGAATCACAGGTGTTTTACTCCATGCTCTCTTAAACCTGTACAATGGCTCTCCAAAAATATGAAAGGGAGGAAGTGAGAGGGCTTTGCACCATGCTTCTCAGGTGAACAGCTGGACTGTGGAATACTTGGCGGGCAGAAAGTATGAGGCACAGCTGGCTTTTAAGAGGAAGAGCTCCCCTGGAGCCTCTGGGAGGTCACAGCCTGCTAGGCCGTGAAGCATTGCTCGGCAGGAGCCGTGTGTAAAGGCAGAAGGCCTGTGCCACTGTGTGCAGATGTTCCCCCTGCTCTGCTGGCTGCCTCAAAACACACACACACAATGCACAAACCTTTGTGTGGGGATGATTTAACACATGGAGCATACAGTATACATCAGCACCCAGACACATTCAGATATGCACACACATAGATTCACTCTCCATACCCTGTCTGTACCAACCACGTCACTGTTTTGCATCCTCCATAGCAACAACCACCACCTCGTCACTTGCGAGTGGTACTGTTGGAAACAATGAAGTACGGTCTAAATGAGCTCTCCAAGGTCTAAAACAGACAACCAAATGTAGGAAGGTGACCCTCGAATACTTCATAACAGAGCAGCTTCTATTCATTACCCAGAGGAAAAGCAGAATTACAGGACAAAGTAAAGATGAAAAAAATTCAAGGCTCCAACCTTCACATCACTGGCCATTATACCTTGTTATGTATGTGTCGCACTGTGCCACATTTGAATAGCACTTTGCAACAAACACAATCAAAGGGAAAAAAAGGAAAAAGAAGACGTCTTTAATTCTTTAGCCGTTTGCTTTTATCGACCTGAGAGCTCCTCAGGGATGTATCCGCCAGGGATGAACAATGCTGTCCGTGGCAAACATATTCAATGTTTGTGGTATCATTACAAAATAACTCATTGAATAATGTCAGTCAAAGACACAGGAAACTATATATTTATTTCAGGTGGAACGTGCAGCATGGGAGATGGCACCATTGGGAAAAGTAAAGTCATTGGACACCACCATCAGCATCCTATTGGCAGTGATGAATAGAGAAAAAGACAGAATGACTGACAGGGCCCAGTGAAGGACAACGCTCCGCTCGGCAATCTCCTCCGTCTGTCCACCACGACAAACCCACGCTAACCCAGGAGACAAATCCTCCTGCTGACACCAATGGACAAGTACATCTGGCAACTAAGGTGCACCAGAGTCCACAGTGACAGCCCCAATCAGCCACTTGATATTCACAGTGCTGGCTTACCATTCTCTCACTCTGACACCAGCGACAGTGAGAGCAGGAGAAAGGGCGGGATGGGGGCTTAAAGAGGATATCAAATATTAATCAGCCCTATCATAGGCATATCATCATAACTGCAGCCAGACATTGATATTCAATCAATCAAAAGGCCTACTTAGTATGGAGAGATCACAATGAGACAACAATTGAAAAACAGAGAGTTAGGAGTTAGTGATGAAAACAAGCATCAACAGAGTCCAAATAACTTTAAACAATATTCACACTTTTTTTTAAAAGAAGTGGGGGGTTTTGTCTCAGCTTATCAGCATGCAAATGCTTCACTGCATTATTAAAGTAGTGATGTCTGCTTTCAGTGTTAAAACCTGTAATGATATGATACCAGTTTTAGTTTATATGTATTGTTAGTGCTGTTGCCCTTTCATTAATTATGTACTAGAATCTGGCCAAAGGCTATATTATTGTCTACAGTGAATATTAAATATTGATAAAGCTCCAGCTTTCACCCCAGATTGCATTGTGTTAACAAATATGTTTTGTTTGCAAAACAATTTGAATTTAATAATTCATCAAAAGGGGGAGGCTATTATCATTCAGTATGAGCCCTGTGTGGGCTCCAGATGTCAGGGATCATGTCTTCGTGCTGACAATACATGCAAAGTCTTTTTTATGCATTATTGAAAGCAAATTCTGGAGGTGGGGTTAGACATGGGCACAGGGACTGATACGTAACATGTACAGAGGTGACCTGAGGCTTGCTGTCAGGATAAAATCGTGACAGAACTACAAAGACGTATTTACAGCCTTATTCTGTGTGATCATTGTATTAATTTGGTGCCTGTTCTCACATTTACTGAATAGGCATTTACATGTTTAGAATAGAGTTTTCTCACACAACCCTGAGCAATTCAATATACACACCAAGTTTAGGGTTTTCACTATGCATTTGGCTAGTTTCTTCTATCAAAACAAATAGATCCCAAATGAGCATGACTGGAGTACTAGCTGTGTAAAGGTTAAAACCCACAGGGCCAGAAATCCAGGCTACAGTGATCATAGCATCCCAGTGGACTACAACATTAGTCACCACTTCATGATGGTCATAAATCTAACTCTGCTGAATCTTGGCTCAGCCTGGGAACATGAATGTGTTCCCCAAAACTGAAATTATTCTTCATTTGTCATTGCAGACCAAAAGGCTTTAGGAAATAGTGTCCGTTACAAGTTCAACCTGGAACATCCAAGCCTTATTGACAATGTTGTCAGCCTTTGGAAGCAAAGGTTAGACTTAACATTGTGTTAGTGACAGTGCAGGAGGGTGCTGAATGGACGGGAAGTGGTGGCTGATAGGCGTGACGGAGAAGAGAAAGAGAGTGAGACAAGGGACGCCTGTTTGGGATTTACAGCGGTGGCGCGCTTACTTTGCTGACCGTGCTGCTTCACAGGTCAGCCGTTCTAACTGGACTCCATTAATACGCCAGTCCACCTTGTGGCACACTTTACACTCCAATGCATCCACCGCCTTAGGGACAACTTCACTGGCACTTTAGTCTAGAAAAGAGAGGAGGCCTGGGGTCTACGAACAAAAATATCTTCAGAAAATGTTGGAAGACTAAAAAAAAGAAAAAAGTCACTTCGAAAGTTTGAAGAGTAACTTTTCTTACATACTTTATCATCTAAAACTTTGATTTGGTGAACTTTGAGTGCTTGAGTTGTTTTTATTATTAACCTTTATTTAACCAGATAAGTCAAATGAAAACCAGTTCTCAATTACAATAACGACCTGAGCCAGCTTGAACAGGAATTCTCCTTCTTTCTTCATAAAGTTTAAAGTTTGTTATACTTTTTTTCACAAGACTTGAATTGTCATAATCTGATTTACCAGGATCTACTTTTTTGGCCCAGTGGCCTGAAGCACACTTTAGGGATAGGCATGGACATCATGGTGTAAATGTGTTTTATGTCCAAGCAGCTGCCTGGAGCAGGCTGTTTCTTATGCTTTCTGGCCGAGTAGAACATAGCCACCTGCTTGGCGTTATAACCCTCACTGCTATGCTGGGCTTAATGGGCATGATCTCCACTGAAACAAAGATATACAAGGACGTGTGTGAGGAGAGTTTCCTGCTGCATATCGTGTGCACTTAAGCAATTCATTGGTGTTGTAAGCATCGATGGGAGCAAATCCACAGCTCCAGAGCTCCAGGGGACCTAGGGGATACTTTGTGGTTCATGAACCCACTGATGAATTACTTTCCTCATCAAGTCCATGTTTCGCTTAGTCATGACTGTATGTGTCACTGCTCTGACAGCTCTGTTTGCCAAAGCTCTAGAAAGCCCGCTGATTATCCAGAGACACTGGATGGAGGTACTGCAACCCAATTGGGATTCACAGATGATCACCTCTAGGAATCACAAAAGTGTAAGTGTCTTTGGGTTGCGGAGGGAGATTGTGGTACTCAACCACCTGGTCCTCTGATAAACAAGTTCATGTATGAGGAAGAACACAATGATTATTAGAGGGATTTCAGAGTGTCATTCCTCCCTCTCTCTTGCTATCTCACTTTCACTGCAAGCGGCAGAACAAAATTACTCCCCGCCAGTGAATAATAAGGAAGTTTATGAAACGTGACGAATGCGAAGGCGCTCTACATGAAATACCAATGAGGGAGGCGCCTCAGCGTAGCAAATGCTACATCCTAATATCAACAGTCACCTTGTGTTACTCCCTCTGCTCCCCAGAAGGACACACCATGGACAGAGTATGAACACACAGCATAATGTGGTGACACTGACAATCCTGGTGCTGGCATGTGGGCACAAGCAGGTGACTGGGCACATGCAGGCATCATGCCACCATCACACACTGGCTCCAGGATGAGTAGGCAGGGCGCTGATGGTGTCACCTGTGGGCCTACATGCTGTGTGCATATTCAGTCACGGAGGGGGGTCAGACGAAGAGTGCACATGATTTAGATACAGTTGTCACTCAGTGTGTGATCGAGTGAGTCAACTTTGACACCCACAATTCATTGAGAAACTAGCTGGGTGTGACACACTCTGATTCTGTGGAAATGAATAAAACTCATAAATTATCGAATCATTTTACTATAGAAAGTGAATCAAGAGTTGCGTTAATCTGTGAAGCAGAAATATGGATGTACAGTATTTGCTTGTTCCACCCTGCTTGTTTAGATTTTAGGATTTATTGTTTATCCCTTGTGTGTCCTCTGCATTAATCATATTCTTCAGGTGCAAGCATTGTGTAACCAGGGACTACATATGGACAGGGCTATTTGAGGCTCCGGTCACTGTCAGGTGATGTTGGGATCATTTATCACCAAAAGTTATATTTTCAGAAGCTGTTAAGCTTTGCTCGTTTCATTATTCCATTTTATCACAATTAATCTGTTAACAACTTGATGCATCTAAATATTTTACATCAATGGATGATAAATATTTACACAACGACATGTGACACATCATGTCTCCACAAGCCCTATCACGCCCACACAAAGGTGATCAGAACTTTAACCAGCAGACAGAGAACAAACGTTGGAAATTATGTCGTGTCAACCACCTGAAAAACAATCAAATATCTGCATTTATAAACACTCCTGGGGTATAAACACTTACTCTCCTGCGAGTGCAGCCAGAGGAGTGTTCCTGCTCAGGTTTACTAAGAACTGCATGTCCATGTGGAGAAGGCACACAGCGGAACAATCAGAATCTCCTCATCATTGTAGTTTTTTCTGAGGCGTGTTAGGGCTTAAAATGCATGTCTCACATTCAGCTTCCATCTCTTAATTCTTGTAAACTTCGCTTACTTAATGTTACCACGTTTCTTTCTTGTTTCTCCTGTAACAACAACACACATGCACACAAGACTTTTCTGGATGGACTTGGGAGTGTGATCTCTGTCTTGAGTCAGAGAAGTTAAACTACGAATAAAACTCACATGTATCCAAATAAAAAACACTGCTGTGACATTTTGAACTTGATGTTTATGATATATTTCATATTTTGCTCGTAGAAACAACTTGGGTTACATCGAGTATATTCAATATATCGCCAACCCTTACTGCATTACTGCAGCTAAATGCAGGTTTGTTGAGCAGGTTTTTAATTAATTAATTAATTAATTGAGTCTTTTATTTTTGTGTCTGTGACTCAAAGATCCATCCCACATGGGATTATTCAGACACAGAAATAAAGTGAACAAAACATATTCTGGCCTACCCTAACTAGACAACTGAATTCTCACTAAACATCCAACCAAGTCAAATAGGTTTTGAGTTTAACTTATCATCAGTGTAGCATATTTTTGTTAGTGCAAATAGCCAAAATTTGTCAGCCTTTATATTAATCTTCTTATCTCCTTTAATGGCAGTCTAACAGAACCGTGCATATTTGATATGTTAATGTGGTTGTGTGTCACATAGGTGTTACATGATACATATTAGAGCTACAATCAGAAGAGAACTGCCACTTTTGGTGGGGAGAAATAATCTAATCTTAAATGCATTGACGTGCAGAATTGTGAGTGCAAAATAGTTTGAAAATATCAAAAACTGAGTTTAAAGACTTTCGATATGCTATTTGATGAAATAATATTGACAGAACACAAAAATGACAACTTGGAAGAGAAGAAGGGAAGTATAGGCTGCACTAGATGGCTAAGCAAGAAATCTGACCACCACCTCGTCCACATGACAGGAGGATAAAAGTCTTTTACATTTTATAACTGATTTAGAATATGCTGAAATCTCCATTAATGTACCACAAGGCAAGGCAAGTTTATTTGTATAGCACATTTTCAGGTTCAAGATAATTCAAAGTGCTTTACATAAAACATTAAAAGCATTACAGATAAGAAATTTAAAAAAAGCAGCTAGAATTACAATAAAATCATTTAAACACAAAAACAATCATTAAACAGATTGAAAGCAAAAGAAGTTAAAAGTTACCGTGCGGGTTTCATGTACAGATGCATGAGAACAGAAATGTTTTTAACCTGGATTTAAAAGTTTCTACATTTGGCGAAAGCAAGCTGCTACAAGCAGAGTTTCCTGTTTCTTTTTCAGCGGCGGGAAATATGTTAGGAAATGTGACCTCCCAGTACTGGTCATGACTCTTCTATTTTTCTAATGAAAAGAGAAGTGTGGATTGTATCTTCTTTTTTTTTAACTTTGGTTTGAAAGTATTAAGTGTTCACATGATTAGAAAAAAATATACATAAAAAATATATATATATATAAAAAAAAGATGAATAAATGCAGAAATAATAGTTTAATATTCACATTGCATAGTAATTTGAATCATGGGGTGCTGAAAGATTACCACTCCTGGTGTCACTGCTGATAGAATTTACAATTTATATAGTCTGTCATATTATATTTCAGCTTTGTCTTTAAAGTCTGTTATCTATCTTACTTTGAAATGTAGACATCCATTCAGTGTACAGAAATATTTTGCCTTCTATTGTTGCTGGTGTATGTAACAAAATGCCAATTTGAAACTTGTAATGAAAACTAAGTTTAAAAGTAATTTCCATCAAACCTTTTTATATACAAAGTGCAGTTTATTATGATGTAAGAATAAATAAGTTGTTATATATTATCTTAACAACCTAAATGTGACAAAATTTAAATTGTGGCTCAAATATTGATCAGTAAAAGAAAATAATGTGAATTTCTGAAAATGGCAAGTTTTTATACTTTGTGTGCTCAGCACTGCTGAGTAAACTGTAAAAAGATAATGATTCAATATTGATGTCAGCAACAGCCACCTCATCAGTACCCATCTCTCTTTTCATATTAATATAAAAACAATATGGATACTTTAGGAGTAAAACAGGACAATACATGTTCTTTTTCATGATACATGCAAATCATGTCATATTTCTATTTCTTCATTTTACTTTGAAGTTTCTAAAGCAAAAGCTATCCTTTATTTGTTTATTTGTTTTTGTCATTCCCTTTTCAGTCACTTGAGGAAAGTGACTCTTTGGCAGGAGATATGTAGATAGATATGAACAGATTGTAGATGGGAGATATGAACAAAGTGATCATCAGCTCTGTGAATCATTAACTGAGAACAATCATAACATGCATCCCTCCATAAGACAGAAAAGATGTTGATATTTTTCTATTTGATCTTATTTCTCAGCTCGTTTGTCAGCAGGGCACTGATATTGGATTTATGTGTTTTACATCATGCTGTTGGTTTTCCTTTAGATAAAAGCAGTTCCTTCATCCTCACCGTCTTCACACAACTGAGTGACAAAAGTCTCTCCTGAGTGAAGTCACGCATTTCCTCCGGTCTTCATCTCTCATGTTCAGTCCCTCAGCTTGCAGGTCATTATTTCCTCCTGGACACAACACATATGAAAAGTGTACTTTGCTAGCATGCTCATTTTAAACCTTTCAGTGCAAAATGAGTAATGTTTAAAGTAGAGCACTATTAATAAACCTGAGTAAAGATGCAGAGCTTAAAAAAAAAATAAAAAATCTGAGGCCTGAATGGTATGCTCTCTATTTTTTATAAGTGTTTGTGTGTAAGTGCATGTGTATTCGTGTACATAAGTTGATGTTGGTGGGGTCAATCCTTTTATGCTCGTCTTTCAGGAAGGAGTGTGTGAGTGTTTGTGTGTTCTGCGTTCTCCGCAGGGACTATTTCAGTTGAGGGCAAAGAACACAGAGAAACTTTGAAAGAGCTTTTATGTACTTTTGAGTGAAATGATCCTAAGAAAGGCTTTTTCTTTTAAATATAAAAAGTACTTTTTATTCAGGCTTCTACATCCAGAAGGGCACTTACTCAATTACCAAGCTCCCTTCCTCCCTTTTTACATCCATCAATCCCGCCTCTATTCTTAGGCCTGTGTATGTGTTGTGTGTGCGGCCACTGCTTTGGGCAAAGAGTATGAGCTTAGTTGTAAGCAATGTAGGGCATGTCAGTGAGTATACAGTGAGTCAGTCATTTTGTAACCTTTTATTGGCCATATTGTAACTCAAATACTTCAGCACAGCCTGAATAAAAGACATGTTGGCTTACAAATCATGGCTATTTTTAAAGCTAAAGTTTTTCTGCCTCTTACTTTAAAACAACATCTTTTGATATCAGACTATGGCTGAGTTGAAATAGATGTGCAGATAAAGCTGATACCATACATCACGCTAACTGAACAAGAGGTAAACTCATTCTGTCGCCATCACTTTTTTGCATCTCATCTCTCTTTTTTTAACTGCAGCCTTGTCACTCAGTAGCCTGAGAGGTAAGACCTCACGCAGGTTTGACAGATAAAAGTCTCCTCACTTTTTTGCTGTTTGACATTTTACCTCCCATAAAAAAAAAGTTTCAGCTTCTCTCCTCCCTCCTCTTTCTCTCCTTCCATCTCATAAACACACACACATACACAATACTCTTGTCGATGGGAGTCCATCTTCTCCTCCTGTCCATCCATCCGGCAGGCAAAATGGGGCTTCAGACAAAGGAGACAGAGGCTAACTCAGTGATCTGAATCAAATGGGAAGAGGAGGAGGGTAGCAGAGAGAAAGAGGAGTGATGGGTGCCAAGGAGGGGAGCATGGGAGATGTGAGAGACAGAGGGGTTGGATGGTGAAGGGAGGCATGAGAGGCTAGACGTGAATATTTTCTGACAGGTTGAAGCTTCCTCTGAGCTGACCCTCTCCCTGCTGGGAGACATGTCTCCTGGATGTAGGTGGGGTGAGGCAGAATGAAGAATGGACGATATAAGAAGGAGCAATGAACTGTTATGATGGCAAAGCCGAGCTGAATGCAGTCATACTGGCTGTTATAATCAGCAAGCATGCAGTGTATTGGCTTGTACTGTGCAGTGTTTTGTATTGGTTGGATTAAAGCCATCATCGCTCAGTGTCGGGTAGTTATCGTTCAACACTTGGAATGAACACAGAAGACACGTCTGCTGACCGGGTCATCTTTAGATTTTAAGAACTAAAAAGAAAGAAACTAAAGAAAACTGCCACAAAAAGAAAACATTGATTTGTAGGCTGTAACAGTCCAGTAAATCAGGCTGGACAAAAATGGTGACAAGTGACTTCCAGTGACTGCAGGGATGACAGAAAAAAGCAAAAACATGAAGAGAATATCATTGGGTTGACTATATGCTGGAGAGAGTGTATAAGTGTCCAACAGAGTAGTAAAACAAGACAAATGTGATATTTGGTACTCATGCAACTGTTTTTTTTTAATGTTTGATGAGAACATGTCGAGTAGGCAGATATCAGAGAAAGAATTTCTAGTGCTCAGATGGTTAATCAGCAAATCAATCAGAGTTATATTAAATCATGTCAGCTGAAAAAGCCACAAATCCTGTGATTCACCGTCTAATTTAATTAAGATGATTTTGAAGTTTTTATGGTCTTATGTCTGTAAAATTAGATCTTTTATTTCATTCAATTACATATCTATCTATCTATCTATCTATCTATCTATCTATCTATCTATCTATCTATCTATCTATCTATCTATCTATC
>JAOXYM010000007.1:15678258-15725330 GCA_028567055.1 Leptatherina wallacei | reverse complement strand
CTATCTATCTATCTATCTATCTATCTATCTATCTATCTATCTATCTATCTATCTATCTATCTATCTATCTATCCAAACAAAAGAAGCTCTCTCACCATCCTCATCATTGTGATACTGCTTTCCATTTACTTTTGAGGCAGTGCTTAGAAAGACGTCACTCTCGATTTGAAGGTTGTTCAGTCCAAAAGTTTGTAAAACAGATGACGGTTGATTCAGCAGAAATCATGCTCTAGGAAATAATGTTTCCCTAACTCTTTGCTAATTCATCCTGTATATGAAGTCACATTTCATTATTAAGGAAGCTCTACCATCTGCGAATGTACAAAATGCAAATCCTGAACAATGTTTTATTGTAATCCATGCTACAGGCTTTGAGTGATGCAAAGGGTATCTATATCTGGTGCAAAGTCTTGAATTCACAGGCAGAAAGCTAACATTGTCATGAATTAAACACTCCGTTAAACACTGCATTTACATAGTTTTTATTTGAAAGTCCAAATCTATACAGTTTCTTTTAAGCTTGAATTTTAAACTTGATGATGTTTTTAATCTGTTGTCGTTTCTTAATCTTGATTTTTTTATTCTTCTTTTTTCATTTAATTTCTTTTTAAAAGTTTGTTTTGTTTAAATGTACTTTTTTGCAATGTAAAGCACCTTGAATTGTCCTGTACATGAAATGTGCTCTATGAATCAACTTGCCTTGCCTAAACAAAAAAACTAAACATCTATACTCTATTGTGAAAATAAATAATTTAAATAACTGGCGACCTGTCCAGGGTGTACCCTGCCTTTCGCCTGATACTTGCTGGGATAGGCTCCAGCCCACCCGTGACCCTGTGTGGATTAAGCGGTACAGAAAATGAATGAATGAATGAATGAATAATTTAAATAAAACTCAGATAGAGACATCATGCTTTCTGGGTCCTTGTATGCTGTGTGGTAGTAGTGAAAGCTTCGGTAATTTAGTTTGACCACGATGCCAAATTTGCCTCACAACAGGTCACTATTTGTGGGGGGTCTTGATGAACAGCTCATTATCTTCTGACAGCAGACAGAGATCCTCTATAATAACAGGATACTCCACAAGCTGCTCTGATTAAATGAAATAGTACAGACTTCCAGTTTGGTGTTGTTGAAGTGATGTGAATGCTCTGTGGATGGATGAAGTCAAATTTTAATGTGTTTTGTCTTATTGAATTAGTAGATTTAAAAAAGGCTCCTGCTGATGTGTAAGACATAGCCCAGACGAGAGTTGCTTTTTCTTCTAGAGTACCAGTGCACACAAATGACACAGAAAAAATGTAAATAACAAACAAAAACAACACTTTCGTCAAGGAAACTAACACAATCAATTTTCTTTTCAATCGTTGGGCTGGAAAATATCAGTTTGGTGTCCAAATGTCCAGAGCATGCATATCGTGTGTAACAATGGGTTTTATATTTCCCTTGTAAATTGTGCAGCAAAACAATTAATCATAATCTTTGTCACATTCATTTCTGAGTATCTGACCCCCGTCTAATCATACTGCAGCAACAACGCCTCAGAAGACTATTAATGAGATTCAGATCCAAATGAGAGAAAACATTCATGGGTTCATTTTAACTTAAAACAAAAGCAAAATCAAGTTTAGCTTTGATGTAAAGCAGCCAGTATAAAAGGAGCACAGCACATCTGTCATTCGCAAAAAAAAGGCACTGAACAAATACTAAACAGGAAAATACTGTAATCATATAATGCAGAGTGGTGCAGCACTTGGCTAGGATTTTCTAACCCAGAGAAATTATAGAGCCAGCAGTTCACCGAGAACACACATACATTTATCTGACTTGGCGTATAAGAGCAAAATGCTGTTCGAAGACGATTTCTCCTCTGACCAAATTAGCTCAGATAAGGAATTGTTCCCATATATTCTGTTTTATCTCTATAATATTTGCATAATTCATTAGGTGAAACTGTAAAATGATACATAATTATGTTGCAGTCCAGCTGATAACTGATCCGTCACCAAGAGTATCATAAACACAAAGAAAGATGGTGGAGACTGGAAAAACAAGAGGACTTGCATGGGTCTGGTTCATCCCTCAAGAGTTGTGAAGATAAGTTAAAGAAGAAAAGTAATACCTGCCTCATACACAACTGTAACCCTACACTCATTAGACAAACACTCTTCCACTATCTCCCTCAGAGCTCCACCATCCCAGCCAAGACGGATCTCCTACTCTGCCACGCAGCGCAATTACATGAGAGGAGACAAATATACTGAGGGGGAATCATCTTTCGGATTCACCTGGAAAGTTAAGAAGATAAAACAAAAAATAAAAAATCTGGCCTTCTTTATAGCTGCAGTGCTGGTGTCTCGTAAAGAAGTAGGTTGGCCTCTTCAGCATGTTTACTTGCAGCCAAGTACAAATTAACCTCCCAAGATCAACAATAAACCTAATTAGTTGTGTTCTGCAGCACACATCTCTAAACACAGATCACAGCTTGTTGAGAGATGAATCTCCATCTGTCTGGCTGCACACTGGGAGGAGGAGAGACTCGCAGAAGATCGGTCCCAAGACTCCTACCATGGAGGTTCGTGTGTGTTTGTGTGTGTGTGAAGGGAGAGAGCGAGAGAGGCCCTTGTGGCCAGGGGGTTACTTCCCCACGTCAGGGCCTATTTCATGATGTCATGCTGCAGCAGAGAAGTGGGACATGGCACATGCAGGGAGAACAGGCCACTGGATTTGAGCATACTAGGTGGTGATGGGAAGGCTGTCACGTTAAGGGACTTGGACAGGAGCAGCTCTGCCCTGCAATCTGACACTTCCCACTGAGGCTCAGCCAACCAGGCGAGCAGAAACACATGGATGTGGAAACGGGAGAGTTATATCGTAAATAAACATGCTTTTTTTTTACCCACAATTCCAACACTAAAATAAAATATGATTTTATATTATCATTAATTTAGGATTCTGATTCAGACTGTTATCATTGCATAAATATTCTATAAAATATTTCTGTATTATTTTCTTTTCCTGTTTATCATTGAGGTAAACTTGCTAGTTACAATGTACTCATATATGTGGAAATATGTATACGTAATATTTATTTATTTTTCCGTGAGTGGCAGTGTGTTGGATGACTCACTAATGTCCGTCTCCCTACCATGAATATACCAGAAAAGAACTTTTAATGATGTGTCCACTGTAGTGACCACTATGCATGCAATTGTTAAATCCTTTTTTATTGAAAGAAAAAAAAAAGTGCTGCATTTTTATCCTCCTTTATCATAAACTGAGACAGGCTAAAGATTTTCTACTGATTAAATGGGTAGTTTCTCTGGGTATTTTCTAACCTAATAGCAATTTCCCTAAGCTGCCGCTGGACATGACAGCATTATCACTTTGCCTTTGACACTGTGCAAGATAAAGCAGTGGCAACACCAAGGTCCAAATATGTTGCTTTTATAGGTAAGAGCTGTCCCATTCATCATGTGCTAACGCCCAGAGCTCTCTGTAAGTCCTGTCCATAAGTCAGGATGGAGCAGGTATCTTCTGCACTGCCACTGGTACACTGAAGAGTTCCTTTTTATACTTGACTCTTTAGTGAAACAAGAGAGGAAAAAAAATCAAATGCAGGCTATCGTAAGTTGTAAGATAAATCATAATCTGGAGTTCAGCCGCTCTAACATTAAGCAAGAATATTCTGTATTCTCACTTTCAGCGGTGGGGGTGACTTCTCTTGTCGCCTCATGATTCATTTCGATCAGAATTTATTCATTCTTTCATTGTTTTTTCTTGTTGAATAAATAAGACGGCCAGGGATCTGACTGAATGACACGTAAGTCTGTGATAATATATCATCTTAGAGTTAAACAACTTGCTTCTTAAATGACTCCATGACTTTGGTTCCGGCCTCTTTGTAAGGCGTGTGGGTCACTGTGACAATAATATATGTCAGAGATGGGATGTACAAATATCTCAGCTCCAAAGAATGCAACATAGTATAAAAGCCTGGCTGCTAAGATTGACTACAGAGGAGGATCCTTGACAATGTGGTAGAGTGTGTAAATTGCTTTGCTCTTTCCACATTGGTGTGTAGCTTAGACATGTCTTGCTTGATGGTCCTCTGGTTGGCAGAGGACCATCAAGGTTGGGCGTTTTTCATCCTGCCGCTGCTGGAAAAGTGCTATGTGGTGTTTTCAAGTTTGTTTTGTGTCTAAAATATTTGAGTAAAACTTCATAGAAGTGCTTCTTGCATGTTTTTGTGGAGGCTATAGACTGTCCAACAGCTATCTCAATGAACACATAATCACACACATCCAAGATTATAGGATTTTTTAAGTTGAGCATGCCGATTTTCTTATTAATTTTTAATGGACACCAATTCAACAGTTGCCTTCCAACTATTAAAACCACCCAAATTAGTTAGAAACTGAATTTTAATGCAAGCTTTCATTGGGAACTTCTGAAGGTGTGTCATTTTCCAGTAATGTTTCCAACCATCTCTAGTGGAAATTCCCCTTCATCATTTCTTTGTAAGGAGCTTGGCTAAACTTACAGTACATGGCTAGATTAACATTTCCAACAAAAATTCAACAGGCTGCCTTATTTTCAACCGCAAAGTGTCTAAGATGGTAAATCTCACATCATGAGAACAACGGACTCCGCTGCTTTCTAAGTTATGGACTGATGTTAATGAATGGTGAACCGTCCCCGTCTTTGCAACAAAAAATCTCAGCCTCTCTGGGAATCTGCTTTTATAACCAACAATGACTTGTTAAATAGTCTATTTCACTGGGAGATTTTTAAACCAGGGGATTTTTTTCCAGTTACTGAAACAAAACTTATTTCAAGTCTCCCATCTAACATGCAGCTACCATTCTTGGCCAGGACTCCCTTGAAAAAAGAGCTCCTTAATCTCAATGGGATTTTCCAGGTTAAATAATGGTTAAATAAATAAAATGTAAGTATGTACATTAATGCATGAAGATGTATTGTATGATAGACTTAGTGTAAAAAGAAGACAAAGGAACCAAATATCTTTCAGAAATCAGTTTATATATAACAAAGTGGTTATCATTTAGTACCATACTCCATTACATATTTATGGAAGGACAGTATACATAACCATATTGTTGTTGTTTTTTGTTACTAGGCATACAAATAAACTTAAAATGTTACAAATATAAATGTTTCTTAAGACTGTAAAACATACTTATGAACAACAAAGAAGGTAGGCAGGGATATGGCAGCTTACATATTGTGGTCAGACAGCATTTTTCAACACAAATTAACATTATTTATTGATTAAGTTACAAATTGTCTTCTTCATGTCAATAGTTAACAGTATTAGAGTGAAAAAGAGCTGGATATGTGGCAGCTGTGAACTATTTACTACAAGATAAACTCAGCAAATAGCTCACTCTGTTAGTGGCAAAGTTGAATCTACAAATCTCCAACAAATCTCTGTCTGAGCAGAATATTTTGTGAGGTAAGATGCACAGTCAGTGGGTGTAAGTAAAAGTAGGAACTTTTAATTTTGCTTAAGCACTTGCTACCAGTCACCACAGAAATGGCACCTTTACACCTCATACCCCTGCCTCCTCGTTCTCACAATCACCATGAACACAGGTCACATCATCAGATGAGGTTGATTAGTAACAAGCACGAATATGATGGGATGATTGGCTGCTTTTCACACAATAATGATTGACCCAGTAAGGCTCTTTTGACCTTAGAGTGTCTTTCTATTCCTTCCTATAAAATACACTTAATGTTAATAATCCTAACAGATGGGAGAAATACAACAATCACTTACAGAGACAATGAAGAATGTTTTCATCCTATAACTAAAATAACTTGAAGATCCATGTTTCCAGGCAGAGGCTTTCTTTTCTGACTCCTTTTATATTGCATCAATTTAAAAAAGGTGTTTGTGGTGATTACTGTTGCAGGAAAGATGCATACTCTGGAGCTTCTACACTAACACTGTAGCTCTTCGCTCAGTCTACAGTAACATGTTGATGACAACTTTATTTTCTTTTTATTTATCTAAAATGAAACTAAATCAGTTTCTCCTTTGTTGGACTTTTTAGATGAGAAATTCCAACTGGCTATCTTCTATCAGATCTACTTATAATTACAGTTCAATGGTTATCAAACACAAGCTAAAATAAAACTTTTTTTTAAGTTTGTATGTCTGTACAATCGTACTTATAATTTAAAAATGATTTACTGGTTTGAAAATAAAAAAAAAGGTTGGCACACGCAATTTAAAAAGTTTCCTGCTTACATAATGAAGTTCCAGTCAAATTAGTGTGTCAAGCTCAGACAGCGGGTTGTTTTGCCATTAACAGCATCCAATCAGAAAGGGAAAGAGCAAACATCGCAGCAGAGCATGGTGCTGCTTGAGTACCAATATAAATAAAAACAGATGTTGTTCAATTCTTGAAATTGTACAGGTGTGGCGTTGCAGAGTACAAAATGTGAGACGGGATTAGAAGGAGGACATCACTTTCTTTGACAGCACATCTCTATCTCTGCTGTGTACAGCGCATCCTTAAAACTCCACTCACTGCAGAAAACTCATTCTCAATGCTCTCTCTCTGTGACTGTTAGAACCTGATATTCAGAGGAGAGTTATTGTCTTCTTAAATATGCAGACTTCTCGGAGCATTGTGGGTGCACCTTGAGCTGAGATGATGTGTAAAATTGCATTTTTAGAGGCATGCAGGCTGAGAGAGGAGGCTTCATGAAACAGACACATCACAAGCAGCACTGGCAGATTGTTTAAATGAAAAATCTCCATCTATTCAGCCCAGGAGTCAAGCACACTGAATCCCATTTTCCCTGGGTTCCTGTTCCGATTACTGAGCTAGCATGAAGCACACACATACACTCGCCGGCAAAGAGAAACACATAGAGCCAAAAGCAGAGTTGTGGTACAACCAAAGTAATTTGTGATTTGGTAAAAGAGCCCCTTATGTCATTAGCGTTGGGGAATAGAAAGGTGTTTGGGGCTGAGATGAGCATCATCATGTCTGCTGTGGCCATCGGTCTGCTATTCTGCTTATGTCCAGTGTCCTTTTGGATTCAGTCGTGTTTTTTTTTTAGAAGCATCCGCTTACAGTTTTGGGAAGTGAGGGGACAGAGTTGCCTTAGGCATGAATAAATGAATAAATATTTCACATGAAACTGTGCAACATGACGTCCATACTGAGAAAAGAAATCATAATGTAATGTTTCTACTGTTGTGTAAATTAACGCAAGGCGTCAAGTGGTTTCTCCAAGTAGAAGTACTTTTCTAGTGTCACAGATCCCACGGGGAAAGAGGATCTTTAAAAGAGTGTCAGAATTTGCATTTGTAACATCCTTCTACTATCGTTTGTAGTATTTTATCTCTCCATTTATTTACGTTTTCTACAACATGTTATGTAAATTTCTATGCTGTAAAACCAACTCCTCCGGAATGTCAATTAAATATTATTTCAAAATGATCGAAAATAGTGAAATTTCTTCCAGATTTTCCAACACAGCTTCTTTGTTTACATTTTTTAAAACCAAAACAGGGAGGGAAACAAAAATAGCAAGGAGTGGAACATTTATTCACTCCTGTCCAGGCAGATGATCACTGGGCTGATTTTTGTAGAGCCTTCATGTTTAAAAAGAGCCACATACAAATTGAAATAGATTAATAAGGAAAATGTTGTTAAGACCTCCTTATAGTCAAGTGTCTCCTTCTGAAAACCTGCGTGACCCAGAAGAAGGTCTGATAGTTCATGGTTGTTCCTCCAGAGAGATGGAAGCATTTAAAAACGTGTCCGTCTCTCACGTTAACAGCAAAAAGCAATCTTAGGACAGAAATCGGCACCCAAAGGCGATGCTCAGATATGACATAAAACATAAAATGCATCTTGTCAAAATGGAGATTGCACCTTGAACCTCTGCAGTACTGATGTAGACAGACACCAGCTATTGGGGCTCTGTTGGCGTGTGAGGAAATGATTACCAGTGGAAATAGCCTCCATGTTGACAGAAAACAAAATGAAACAACTAATTCCTCTTCGGCTAGAAGTTCGGTGACCCGTTCCAACGTGGCCCCGTCCAACGTGTTCTTCAGTACAGGCATGGTGTATTTTGCAGTCCTTCTTGGCAGAATGTCTGTTTTAATACACTGTGAAGTATAATGTGTCTTTCATGTCAACCCTCATAAACTGTAGCATATAGATTATGATGTGATTAAAATATTAAAAATCTTTCATACCTTTAAACCAAACCTAACCATGTCAAGCAATGACAAATAACTGAATAAATATGTAAGGCGTTTGATGGACAGCATGATCATTAAATATCTGTTTCTTCTGTCCTGTGTAGTTTGTGTAATTTCTTTAGTGTGTGTGTGTGTGTGTGTGTGTGTGCGTGTGTGCCACAGTGAGGGGTGGTCTGTCCCTCCTTTAGATGTCTTCCTGGTCTCCTCTCCGCAGGCCTCTTTGGCACTTATCTAGCGTCTTGTGGTAGGCGCGGGTAATCATCGAGCTTGGTGATTTGCGTTGTGGCGTGAACGAGACCTTTCCAGGACTGCGCGGCGGTTGTCTGTTCAGGAAGGAAAAAAAAGAAGAGACAAAGAATCAGAAACAGAGCGTGAGACCGAGAAAGAACTAGAAAGTGTTACATTGATCCTTTCTGGCAGAGGAGCTCAACTAAATGAAAGACTGTACAGAGAAACTAAAGGAAGCAAAGAAAAGAGACAGAGGGGAGAGGAGAAACAACATGAAGCAAATCCAGGCTGATTGAGAGCAAAGCAGCAGGGGAGGATGGAGAAACAGGGGAAGCTGCTGGAGTGGAGGTGCTTGTGTCTGGTGTCATAGTAACTCCATTTAGCTCCTGATCCTGGTTCCCACTTAAGAGCCCCTCGACTATTCTCACATCAGATGCAACATATGCACTGTAGTGAATGCACATATGCAGGCACACAAATCACAAGACAACAAGCCAGCAGCAAGGAATATTAAGACGATACATATACTGCATGGCACCAATACCAAAAAAATTGGGACTATATCATATTGTGAATAAAACATTGGGTCATGACATTTTAAAATCTTTGCTTTCTATTCCCTTTCTATATTTTTTATTGACATTTTCCACAGCATGCAAACTTTTTAGGAATTTGTGTTATACATTTAGGGTTTTCAAACAGCCTGGGATGGACTGTTGAATGTTTTGGTGATACCTGCTGCAGTCCTGTTTGCTGCCTGTGCTGGTCTCTGTAGACCAGGAATTCTTTCTTAAGTGTACTTAACCTATACTTATCTTTCATTTTAGATAAAAAGATTTGGATGTTTTCACTGATGAGAAAAGATGTCTAGTGAACTGTGTCGGTAACAGTTCAGACTAACCGTTAAAGCTCTCAATGCAGCACACTAGAAAATAGCTAGCCTGTGCAAGACCGACTTACACTGGTCTATTCTGGAACTCTATAGTAGGTCCTGTAAGCTTGTTGTAAGTGGAAACAAAATTTTCACTGCTGTGTTTGTGGTTATAAAAAAAGGCGAAAGAATTCACATTCAGTTTTAAGATTCCTATGTAACCAGATTCATAACAGAGTCATACAAAATATTTCCTCCTATGCTATCCAAACATGGCTGCCCAGAAATGCCCATGACATCCGCTGCGCAGCCAGGTGGCAGGTGGGGCTGGACGGAACCAGGAAGCGTATCCGTGGAGACGACTGCAGGCACACCCACACGGGCTCCTGGTATCTCTAAGTGTGCGGCTGCCAACGTGCCCATTACTCAGTGCCTGCTGTAGGGTGCCAGGCGTCTGGGGCTCTGCGTTGTTTAATGACACCCGCTCCATCCATCATGTCAGGTAATGAGGTAGGTGATAGCTAGGAGACATACACAAACATGTGCGCACGCACAAGATCCCACATTCACAGCAGAGAACAGAAAGCACTCTCTTCTTCAGATTGGATACAAAGCATCATGCAGATGGTGCACAGGAGGAGAGAGGGAAGAAGAGGGAGGGAAGGAACAGAAGGAGGAACAGGAAAACAGATCAAGATTTGTTTAAGGAAATTGCATAAAGGTTTTGTATCCTCTGCTTCTCCTAGCTGAACACACGTTTATATACTGAACACGACGGTGAAAACTAACATGTTCTGGCAGCATGTCCAAACACATCATAACTACTTATATGTGTGTTCATTTTTTTTCTTTTTTTTTTGTCCACAGGTTGCGCTTCACTCTGTAAGCATGACTTACACAACCTTCTTTCTTCCAAAACAAGCTTCCACGGTACACACAAAGAAAGGGAAAAATGGGGACGGCTTAAGAGAACGAGGGGGGGGGGGGGAATATATCATTCACAATCCAGCCCTGCCAATCATGTGCAAGCCCAACTGCTGTAGCCTCATTTCTGGGCCGGCAGTCGCCCTTAACCTCTCAGGGGGAGCATGAAAAACAGAGCTGAGAGAATACAGACCACATTCAGAGTGTGTGGTCGTCTCTGGCTCCATTTTATACAGTAAATAGGGGAAAGATGGTGGGAATGATCAAAGGGAATTTTACAAAGAGGTCGCATTTGCAATAAGGGACAAGTAAAATGACCAAAGACAAACAAATATATCAAAAACACAAATAATTGGGTTTAAATATGAGCTGAACTGAACTATTTTTCCAACTGATTACATGAATTTGCACCCTCTGTCCATTGTATAAGATTACAGATTTTATGATGAATAGCCACCATCAAAGCAACTACTGTATGTCTAAAAGCTTTTTTGGCAAGTTTGAATAAATGTTGCGCTCTTTATTTTCTGCATTACATCAAACAGAACTCTAGTTTGTACAGCAGTGTAAATGGTGTTGCCTCTTACTTTCAGCTCTCTTATCCTTATCACTGAATCAGTGTATTGTTGCATTGATTCTAATATGAGAACTACCCATTTAACAGGAGAAAATAGTTTTTATCTTGGTTTTGTGTAGAGCTGTTGGTTTCCTATGCTGTGTAAACAGTAGGGCATTAGGGACAACCACTTGTTCAAACCCTGCACAAGCACTGCCTTATAGTAAGCAGGGTTTGACAAATGACAAGTGCCCTTTTGGGGTTTTTTGGTCTTGTACCTGACTGCCTTAATATATTGGAAAGCTTTTGTCAAAGACGTTTCTAACAGGGAGAGAAATTTGCAGTAAAATGCATCTCCCATCAGAGGATTCTTGAATAGAGATCTTTTAGCTTCTCATAAAGACTTTTCTGTTCCTATCTTCAGGTGCATACAAACCCTTTTTTTCTCACACATCAATCTATCTATCACAATTGAACAAACAGCAACCATTTCTACTGGGACAGAACCATTACTACTAGCCTCTACTGAATTGAAGGCTTTGACACACACACCAACAGGTGGGGAGGAAACAAAGTGACACGGGGGAAAGGAGGAGAGCACTACACAGACTTAGGTTTCTTTTTTTAAAAGCACTGATTGCAACTCTTTCTACTCGCATTGGTTTTGATGGCTTCTTTACCTGCTTCTCCCAGAGGTGGCATCTTTTTGAGTTACAGTGAGAGTGACACACAGAGGAGCAAAAGAACAGGAGAAGAAATTGACTTAAAAAAGAGCAGGTATTCCATGTTACAGCAGGGAGATGTTGGCATCCCAGAACTTAATTAAGTGCTGGCTGGCACTGTTTCTCAAAATGTAACTAAATGCAATGTGGATTACAGCAAGGGTGTGAAGATAGAGGGGGACGTCGGTGACATGCAGACATGCACAAACACACACCATCTCTTTCTCTCTCCAATACACTCACAGGAATACATATTATTACTTAAGTTAATGTCACAGATACATGGCTTGGCGCGTTGCTTTGAGGAAATTGTACACTTACACTCCCGCCTGTTTTTAACATACACGTGCAAATCCTATCATGATGATCCCGGCCACGAGAGAGGCTCTGAGTGAGAAATACTAATATGAGGCAGATAGCACACAGATTACTAAACAGCTAAAGCTGGCACAGAGCTCTAACCTTTTCCTGACTGTTAGCAGGGTCTCCAGTAAGATGTCAGTTCATGATTTGATAGACGTTACTAAATTCCGTAAAAGAGATTAAATATCATTATGTTTTTTGTGTTCTTGTCATCTTTGGTTAATTGCACAAAATGACTTCATGATAGGGTTCTGTGATCTGTAAAAGAAGGAAATTCAGCCACTCATTTATCAAATGCTTTAAAGCTGGAGATACTTTGTGGAAATACCTCTCAGAGGCCAGTATAAACAGGACGTATTTGGAAGTGTTATGCCTTATTAGTTAATTATTGTATGAGTAGTAACAGACTCTGAACCAACATCTAAACATGGCACTCCTATTGATCAGGGTCAGATTCACATAATCACTAAAATAAACAACTTTGGAAGGCAAGTTGAGTCAAGCTACAGCTGCTGTAGGATTTCTTCCATTGCATTCAACAAGTGAGCAGTGACACAATGTCTGTGACGTGTCACTGGATCTGTGTAATTCTTTCTGCGCTTCGCTTTGTAACCAGTTCAAACATAATAAAGGTGATTAAATCTGCTCACAGTCCATCAACGTACCTTGTTTGCTTCCAGGCGATGAGAAAAAGCATCTGCAGCACTAGCAACAGGAACAGCTGCAACTCTCTATCACCAGTTTTCATCTCAC
The DNA here is from genome assembly GCA_028567055.1 of Leptatherina wallacei. Lineage (NCBI taxonomy): Eukaryota > Metazoa > Chordata > Actinopteri > Atheriniformes > Atherinidae > Leptatherina > Leptatherina wallacei. The sequence continues at coordinate 15,712,659 of JAOXYM010000007.1, read as the reverse complement.
CCACCTTCCCACTTCCAGCCTCCAAGCTACAGAGTAATGGAACTCCCCATACAGAAACAAGATACGGTGTATAAATGGAATACAGCTATTTCTTTCCACCAAAAGTTATGGTCGGTGTTCGCAAAACTGCAGTGATGAATGATGCTCAACCTTGTTCACATGTAAGAGGGATCCTCTCAAATGAGGAGCAGGAAGGGAAACAAAGTGCAACTGAGGAAAAAGTGAGAAGATGCTAGGGATTTTTTATGTTTGTTTTACGTTGGATTAAAGGCAGCGTGTGAATGTTAAATAAATAAATAAACCTACTTTGACTTCTCTAAATCGCTGCATAGCACTCAGAATTAATTGAACTTATCACAAAAAGCAGGGGACGGCAGGAGAGGATGGATGAACCTCACAAATTTCCCCAGTTTAAAATGTACATCACAGCTGAAGTCTGAAGGACCGGGGAAACTGTGAGAGAGCTGCTCATAGGATTAGTAGAAAATCAAATTCCTTGTTCGACTGCAAAACACCTTAAGGTATATTGTTAGAGTCTGGAAAGGTGTTGTACTAATCTGCTGTGTAGCCAAGCCTGCACAGACGTCACCTTCATGGAAGAATGATCATTAGAAAATCCTTCCTGCATCCTCATCACAAAATCAGATGTTTGTAAATGAACATCTAAACGAACCTGATGCATTTTGGAAAATGGGATCGGTGGAGTAATGAATACAAATTAAACTTCTTAGCAGTAATCAACAAAGGTATGTTTGAAGAAAAAAGAGTGCAGAATACCTTTAAAAGAACACTTTGCAACACACACAAAGGGTCAGATAGACGTTGCTGGCTTGTGCTGTACCCATTAGATTAAATAAAAAGCCAGCAAACATCATAAGATCAGTTAACCAGAAGCTGAAGATAAAACAGGAATGGCGTTTTTAACAGTATGATGATCTAAACACATCTAAACATTTTTTTAAATATGCTGCTCCATTTACCTGGAATAAATCACAAAATCAACTGAATCTTCGGAAGCTGGTTTCACTAAATGAATTTAAGCTCATTTTAGACATCAGAAGCAGATCAGTCTGTTTGTAAATGTTTTGCTTTTGGCCTGTAATAACTGTGGTATTTTCATTTTCTGTTTTTTTTCCCCAAAAAATATTTTGATGTCTTAACTTATGATGCTAGCATAGCCTCTTGTCGCAATTTTAATTCATGTTATTTTGTGTTCCCCGTATGTAGTTTGTTGCATTGTCGACCTGAGATGCTACCTATCTTGGTCAGGAAACTCTTGGAAAACTCACTTTAAATCTGAAGAGTTTTTATCTTTTAAATAAATAAAAGCTAAACTATAAAAAAAAAAAAATGAAATAAGGAAATCTACAATTCATAACAAGAGGAGCAAGCTAAATTTTCTGCCATGATCTTCACTGTCTCCCAAAATGACCTATTATAAAAAGAAAGCTTTTATATTAAAATAGGCAAATGACAAATGAAAGATTAAGCTTTCTCAGAAACATTTTACAAGCTGAAATACTTTCCAAAACATGTGTTTCTAAGTAGTGACCATGCAAGGTGTTTTATGTCACTGTGTAAGATAGTAATACAGAAAGTAATCCAGATTAAAAAAATTAAAATGTGTCATTTTTTACTTAATACAGTTTGGAAGTTATGTCACTTGAAAGCTAACATTTAGACTCTGGTGCCCATATTTATGCTCATCACCATAGGTTGAATACCTTTTTTCTATTAAATAAACCAAATTCACCACGCTGATACATCCAGTCAGTCTTTCACCGACTCCTCTGAAGTCAAACACAACATTAAGCTGAAATGTGCTTTTAGTTCAACATGAATTATCTGTAGCTAGTGATATTTTTTTTAAATAAGTATCACCTAAATGAGGGGGCTGGATGAATGTCAGGGGATCTGAAAATGAGGGGGCTGCAATCCGTGTTTTGTTGTTTTTTTCCAGTATGTCATAGCAGGCAGGGGTGATCAGACTGACAGAGGAAAATGCCTGAGACAGGCCTGCATAAACATGCTTAGGCAAGATACTGAAATTCTCCCACTTTCTGTTTCTCGCTTCTACTTCTTATTACATATCCCTCTTATCACTGACATTACCTCCAATGTTTACATCAAAAAGCTGGCCTCTTGTAATTCCTGTGCAATCATGGAGTACAGGAAACAAGCTAAACATTAACACAGATTTTCAGCTCCAAATGGACACTACATCTCATAGTTTTCATATTTGGCATGTATGTTTACAAGTTCACATTCCTGCTTGACAGTTTGTGTACAGAATTTAGAGGTTCAACTGACATTCGGTTGAGATAAATGGTAATGAGGAGAGGTAAGCAGAGAGCAGGGTGTTCATAACACATGCAAGTGGTTTTGACACCACGAGGATGGGGTTATTCTTTCCATTCCCCTATTGACACTCTTTCTCAGTGGATACTGAGATGTGAATTCCTGACAACAGTGATAATAGACTCAAAAATGAATGGAGCCTTATTTTCTACCAACAGCTTCAAATATCTCCCCTTCCCATGGAATCCACTGAACTCCAGGTCCATCATGATAAAAACTGGGTGAGGCATCTTCACTCAAACATGGCATCACACTTAAGGTTTTTAGCTTTTTACCTGACGTTTCTTTCCTCTACATAACACTCCTCTGGATGGTCTTATTGAAAGTGATATTGTGCATTAATACAGACTGTTTCCCTTTTGTGTTTTCATGTAAACACAGCATTTAAGACATACTCACTGATTTTGTACCCTACATTGCTCCATTATCAGTGAAAGAGCTGGGTCTGAAAGTAATTCCTTCTAACTGCTCTGTAGAAAATGTGCTTCAGAAGAATAGTGAATCACTTCACATGTTCATGCACAAATACTTATTGTTTCAGAGTGATCGGAATTACGACTTTGCGTACAAGTAGAATAGGTCTCACCTGGGACAAAACAGACATAAAACATGTCACCACTGTGTGCACTTATGCTCAACATAACTGTGTATGCCAATCTTTTTATGAAAGAAAAGAAAATCAATCATTTTTCTTAAATCTAGGCTAACATTTGTCAGACTTTTGATGGAAAACAACAAACCTAAAAGATTACAGGTAGCGCAGAGTTCTTGTTGGCCCTTTCTGGTTCAGAAATCAACTTAAAATATCTCAGCTGGACTTGATTCCTCAGTCACGGAACAATGCCTCTTGGCATTCTGGGATGCAGCAGAGGCACACAGAGCCCAAATGAACAGTAATATGAAAACACTTTTACAATCGATCAGTGCCTGAGGCACAACTCTCATTAATGATTGTCCTCTCAGCAGTCAAGTTTCAGGAGGCAGGCTTCAACCTAAGTATAACCATGAAAGAAACACATACTGTATCCTCGAGAGTGAATCCCTGGAACAGCTAAGTATTGCCCACCTGTTTGCCTGCTGTTTGAATTTAGTTAACACTTTGACATTATTTCCCTGCTGTAGCTCAACACTGCAGCATAAAGAACAGCTTACTATTCTAGTGGTGGTAGGGTATGCACTGAGATTGTAGGAGCTTTTTGTATGTGAACATTATTTCTAAACATAACCAGTGAATCATTTATTTGGTCTGCAAAGCATGAAAAAACATCTCCAGATGTTAAAGTCCAAGGTGGCCTTAATAGAAGCAGGAGCTTTGGCAGTTTTCTGGTCTGGGTTACCAAGAAGGAAAAGAATCTGCAATGATCTTGAAAAGCAAATGTTGCTACCCATCAATCTGAGAAGCGTTTGAAGGTAAATTCCAAACTATCTGTAGTCCATCATTCAGTGAAAAATATCCAATAAAGTTGCCAGTCTTCCTAGAAGTGGGCATGCCAGGAAGTTCACTCTAAACTCAGAGCAGGCAGATAAATTTCAACAAGAAAAAACCCCAAAACTTTTCTTATTTTCGTGTCCTGATACCTAAAGCCCTAGAATTGAAAAAGGGTGTGCTTTCTTTTCCACGTGATGGCATTTAAAAGACTAGTCATTGGAGGACTAATTTACTTGATTAGGCTTTGTATGGAGGCTATTTGGCATTGCCAAAAATACATACTGGACTAAATATTTATGGGGCCTGTGGCAGAGGCCTGAACCTCACAGGTCCCAACCAGGAGAGAGAGTAATCTATCACGCCAAGTAACTCCGGCGCCTAGGGGCATTGGTCACTGATCCTTTAAGACTGATTAGGTCTCTACGGGGGGACAGACCCCCTGACAGTGTGGACATCAGTGCCGGGCTTGCTCCACTGAGGCTTGATCTGAACAGGACTGAGCCAAAGCGGTGACCTGCTTCCATTTGGATTCTGTGGAGGCATCTGTGTAGATCAAAGCTATCAGTCTGCACTGAACATGTTGTCAGACCTCCGTGAAAAGACTCTACACTTCAATATTTAACTTGTCAACTAAAGATAAATTGGAAAAATAACAAATTTGCTATGAAAATGTGTCATTCTGCTTTAATTAATTAATAACCTCCACTCCTAAACAGTGTTTATTTTAGGAACTTGACACTGACAAAAAGCTGTCCCATGGTACAGTGTAAAACTTAAGATGCTGTGATGGGAATCTAATTACTTTATCTAACTATCTGATGAGCATACGAGGTCATAGATGGCATCAGCCAGACGAGCAGCTGGAACCAGCAGCAGCCAAAGCGAACCACATGATTGACAGGTGAATGAGTAGACAGAGAGATAGTTAGACAAATGGAAGCTAAGATATAGTTTGACAGACAGATGGGAACGTAAATGGATGGTTTGGCAGCATGATAAGGTAAATAGGCTGATGGATCACCAAACAAATGCAGGAGGAGGAAGGAAGAGAATGAAAGAGAAGAAAGGAAAAGAATGCCTGCCTGCAGACAACAAAAGATAGGAAGCCAGATAGCCTGATAAACACAGATGGATTGTGTTGATATACAGGGAGGTGGGGCAAGATCGATAGATTGTTTTATTCTATTTGCTTGGCAAACTGGAGATTTGATGTGGCTGGTATCGAGGCAATCTGTTTCCACCGACGCCAGGCGTGACTGTTACAGATGGTGAGATAGTGACACATCTCAATCTTTGGCTAGCCTCCCTGCAGTCAATTTTAGCTGTAGTGCTAGCACTACTTCAAGTAGTGTCATCACTTCTGTGTTATCGAAAAGACTTGATCTATAAAGCTCTAGCTCTACACCGGATTGATATTAGGCAGTGGTTTAAAATAGGAAGCACAGATCAAAAAGTAAAGGAGTTGTGGCTAAGAGAGAACAAAGTCTTTGGGTCATCAAGTGAAGAAAGGGAGAGATTCTTCTATTCAGTTTTGAGCAAAACAAAATGGATGCCCTGACAACCCGACGCCTCATTACTGCTGCTTACGTTTATCATGTCAAAAAGGAAGACAAGGCTGTGCGAAGTTTAGAGGCAAGGGCTCTCCTAGTTAGAAAGGTGGCTTCTTTCTGTGGCTGCTTGAGGGACATGGGAGTGCACAGATGCAGCATTGATGAGTGTTCCAGGGCTTATAATAGACAGGAAAGGGCCTAGAAAGCATGCCCTTTAGAGGTGCAGCATCTCTCACCATCTGACAGCTTACAGGGTCTAGGCTTCACAATGACACCTTCACGGTGCGCTCAAGATGTCACACAAACACACATGCTCACAGGTGCAGAAAAGTCTCAGAAACACAAATAAGTTTGGCAGCACAGGCACACAAATTACACACAGGCGGTCAAAAGCACAAGCGTGCACTCTCACTCACACATTTTTCCATTTGCAATGCAGAGGTAATGCCTGACAAGTGAAATCTCACAATCATGCTGACAGTATTAATATATATAAAACAAGGCGGACTGTGAAAACATTCTGCTTTCTCTCAAAGATCAGGCTTCCTGAAACCAACATGTGCTCGTGCCATGTTAAAGAAGCTCTCGCTGAAAACAAAAATACAGCTACTGTAAAGTCCCATCTCTACAAATAGTGTTGGATTTCTGTCAGAAACATGCATCAGATGAAGAGGGCAAGTAACTCGTTGTGGTTTCTGTGACTGAGAGACAGCAATATGTGCCCCACCGAATTTACACAACAGAGGACAGCTCATTCTTTTGCAATACATCGCTCTGTTAGTGTAAGTATAAATAAACTGTATTCTGGTAATTAAGTGATAGTTTGCAAACTGAAGAGCTTTTTAGCAGAAATTCAAAATCCATCTTTACTATATGAAGCCCCAAAACCTCCCAGGTACAATGGTACGAGAGTTAATGTTCTAATAATTTCTGCTTTTTTTTTCTATTAATCAACAAATGTTATATAATCTGCTTAACCCTGTCTCTTTAACATCGGGTAAAGTATCTCAGGCAATTTACCACAATGTTACATTATAGTCATTTATGTTTCAGCACAAACAACAATTTTCCTCAAAACAAATCTGCAACCGTTTTGTCGCTGCTGTGTTTTCCAGCAACAACCCAAACTGCCATCCAATCTCAGGGTTCTCCAGCATTCCCCACCACTGATGCTTCCTCAACTTAATAAATCATGGTGTTGTGTGTTATTTATTTATTAATCCCCCTTTTGATGTGTCCCAACTCACAGTGAGAGCAGTGGTGGAGATCACAGAAGGCTTTGCGAGTGAGCAGCTCTTTCCTCCATGTGATCACCATCAGACCCATTTGGCCATGTGAAGATGCGCCCTTCTGTTCACATGGGGAATGCAGGTTGGTGTGCTTCCAGAAACACTTTTCATTTTCTCTTCTAATATAAATCATTCATACTAAGAGATGCTCCCTCGTGTACACAAAACACCACAACCCATCCTGTGATGGGCTACACTTTGCTACCTTCATGTTTTTGCTTGTGCATCGCCTGTGTTGCTGTCAGTGTGAGTTCTGGTGTACAAAACTTAAAATAGAGGTGGCGGATGCAGAATGTATACTGGCTGAAGATGCAGCCATCATGTGACTTTTTTTTTTAAGTTGCAAAAGTAGTTTTTTAGGAATTCTTATTTTATAGTTTTTAATTTACTGGTATGAACTTGAGTTGCCGTTAGAAATCTTACCAAGAAAAAGTTCCACATTGCAAACATTATTCCTTACTTAAAAAGGTTGCAGAGTTTTCTAAGTTAGGACTGATATGCTAAATTGCGGTCTATTTCTTTCAAATTCCTTTGCTACATCAGTCAGTCCCTGACTTGAATGGACAAAGTGGTTGCGTCTCCATGTGTGTGCTAGCAGCTGCAGGTTGACTACACACATCCAGACCAGACATCTCAAGCGACAATGGATTCTGTGTGGATGAAAAATTCATCTGTCCCCTTCACTTATTCATCAAGGAGAAAGATTTTTCTGCAGGGATGCCCTCCAGAGATGCAGCGCTCACATGCCAGGCGGCCTGACGCCACTTTACCCACAAGGTTTTCAATAAAACAAGCAAACAACACTATTCCAACACCTATAAATAAGTGATCATTCCTGAATAAAGTGCTGTACACAAACGTCCTCGCTGAGGCCACTCATCACACTTTAATGGGAGCCTGTACCGGCCATAGTTATTTCTCCTCTCTCTCTCTCATTCCTTTAGTTCCGGGTCTATTTCTGAGTAGAGAGACGGAGCAGTCGGGGGAGGTAGCTGAAACCGCAAAGACAGAGGGGCATTCAGATCATCTTCATAACATCACCTGGCTCAACGCTAGTTAAGACACAGCACCGTCTCTTTAATGATTTATGAGGCTATCAACATTCACTGCCCCTACTTCTCTTCCTTTCTCATCTCTTTCATGCGCACACAGGAAATACACACATCCACGCAAGCATGAACAAACTTGAGTTACTTTCTTAGTTGCATTTCTCTTTCTTGAGACAGGTTGTTCACAGCACTTTGAACATTCAGTGTGGTAGCTCGCCAGATGCTTGGGCGCCTGTCAACATGGTGCTATTGTTAGTTATTTTCTGATGAGATTTACGTGGCTGAGAAGCTATCAAATAAGATATACTACAGAGAATATGAGAAGGGATCACAGCTAATCCGTGCACCTGTGTCTTGGCAATCTTGAGTCTCTTTTCCATCCAGACCAAGACAAGCAGATACATGGAACCTCCCACACAATCAATGCTGCAAACTTACACAGCAGCTTGAGTTTGATTTAGATGTGAGTTCTCCTGAGGCCCAAAGGATCTTAAATACCATGCCTGTTTAAAAACTAACACACAAGTAGTATATTTCTGAAAACTGAACATAAAAAAGAGAAGGATCTACATCAGAAATTCATGCAAACTTCATCTTATGCCCATTTTCTACCACAGGAAATAGAATTAGGGGATTTTTACTACTTTCTGCTCTTTTTATTTGCAAATTGTGGTCTATAACAAAAAGAGAAGCTTTTCTTGTATTATTCAAATCTTTAATTTCCCTTAAATTAAAGGTTTTACTTAGGGGTTGAGTGTTCTGAATTAAGATTTAATTCCTGAGGCCTTNNNCCTTAATTTCTGGAACTATTTGGCCTATTAAACTTCTTCCTCTCTCTCTGACTGATGTGTGCACGAACACACAAACACAAACTGTGCAAATCAAACCTGTGCTGATTAAAAAGGAAATGGGTCACAAGTGTCCTGGCTCGTGGCACTTTCTGCTCTGGCTCAATAAGCCCTGCAGTTACCCAGAATCCCTTGGCATTCGTGTCAGAGTCAGGGCCTGCGGCAACACACCTGTGCCCACATTTCTTCTCTGGGATCAATTAGCATTAAAGTTTCAGAGCTGCTGTCCTGCTGGGTGGACATAGTGTACACTGGAGGGGTACAGCCTGAGAACAGCCAAAGAAAGAGACTGACAGAGACGTGAAGAGAGAGATAGATTTGTAGACACACGCCGTTGCAGCCAGAGCAACTGACACATACACAAACATCCTCCCCATCCTCAACCCTGTACCAGCTAAGATTGTGGATGTGAAAAGGTCACCACAAATCTTTGACTTTTTTTACTGCAAAAATTCTGTTCTAAATCCCCAAAACTCACATTGATAGGTAAATGTGATTATTTGGTCAGTTTTGCTTCTTGAGTTACTTATCTGCATAGGGGGCTGTTGCAATGGAGGAGTGTGCAACATTGTACTGAGAGTGATACTTTTAGTGTTGGTGATGCTCTTCACAATGACAGTGTGGATGTAAGACCTCATGACATGTGCTATGCTTTTTGACTTTAAATAAAACACATGGTTCTGATCAGACATCAGCTAAACATTTGGAGTACACACTGTAGAAGCCATGCGTTACTTCCTACTTATACCATGGTCAGTGAAAATTCTAATGGCAACTGGCGTGCATTATTTTTGTATATATGCACACGTAGTTCAGCAAGTTAAATCACAGTTATATAACTCCGCTAAGGGCGTCACCATAGCAATGCCTTAATCAACTGGTTCAGATCAGCTGGCTTTTGAAAGGTGAATGAGAGAATCATGTTGCAGCATGGAGTGTTTGTTTAGCATGAAAAGCACATTGAAACAAACATAAAATAGTTCCGATACTTAAACGCATTCAGCAAGTTTTGTGTGAAAAAAGAATAATTTGTTATGAAATGTTTACCGTGTGGGACCATGGTATAAGCGGATTAAACAACTTGGACCCGCGCATCATACGGTTTTAATGCACTTCGCGGAGGAACACCACTACACGCAGCAGAGTGGTGTTGTAGACTCTGCGTCGTGCATTAAAACTGTATAATGCACGGGTCCTCATTGTTTAATCTTTTCATATTTTTATAGATTTCAGAAAATGGTACAATACCAGTCAAAAGTTTGGACACACTTTCCCATTAGATTTAATGGGAAAGTGTGTCTAAGCTTTTGATGTGTATTTTACCTGAATCTTTGCAATCAGTAATCACTGGTAGTTACTAATAATCAGTTTAGTGGTATAAAAAAAAAACATAGTACAGATCCACAGTACAAGTCAAAAGTCTGGACACACTTTCCCATTAGATTTAATTGGCAGGTGTATTTATCTATCTATAAAAGGAAATCTTAGTACAAAAGAAAAGAAATATGCATTTTTTTTATTCATCTAGGCCTTTCACAGAATAATTTCTTATAAATTGTTCACTACAATGCAAGAGTGAATAGTCCCTCTCTATCTTTTAAAAATGTTGCAGTTTTGTATTTGCATCAAAATGTGCAAGTGAAATAGGGTAAGAGTACATCAGCACCCTTTCTAATAACAAATAGTTTTTGTATGGATGATGTTTCTAAGAAATTAAATGAAAGCAGAACTGGACGTGTGATGAAATGTATCAATTATCTGATATACCCCAATGAGTTGGACATTATGTTTATTTAGAGTGCTGATTTACAACAGCTGCTTAAAGTCTGTGCAAGTTACTGCGAACAGTATGATATCCTGTTCAACTGAAAAAAAGAGTCTTGTCATAATTGCTGGGAATAAGGAGGACCAGATGTTAGAATATCCTTCATTTCATCATTTTATTTAGCAGACAGAGTGTTAAAAGTGATTAACAAGAAGGTATCTGCTTGATTTATAAAGCGCTTTTCATGCAACCAGGAACACAAATGTTCACAGTTGTAGTTAACAAATGTGAACTACATACCCTACTTTCTGTCTCTTAACTGAATGTAGATGTAAACATCTGGCTTGACACTGCTGTGAGGAAAGATATGCACAGATGATGCTAATATAGCCATTTTTGAGCTTACTGAACTTTTTATATAGCCTCGTGTGCAGTTATATTAAAAGAAAGAGAAACAAGTTACAGATGACATTTAAGGATAGATTGAGAATCTTACTTTGGCTTCACACTAGTTATAAATGTGCAAGCTACATGATTACAAATAATGTTGTATTGGTTATTACATTGGTAATGTAATAGTTATGTTAATATGTTGATGATTGCAACTCTTGCATGGATTTTACCGTAAGTACAGCTTTTGCTGTAAAGAGGACTTCCTGCCTTTCTACAGACTGTTATTCTCCAATAATTTGACCTCCATATTTCTTTCCTAATAGCACAGAGATTGACGTTGCTGTGAATGACACTGGGGAGACTGTGGTATTTGTTTAATCATCCAGGGCATATGTAGTAACACATATCTGTAGAAAACCTGATATGATTGCATTTCAAACCATCTCTGGTTTGCAGTTACACCACTAGAAGATTCAGACTTGTGCGGCTAGCTTGCTGCTTAGATTGATCTTGGTGTTTGACAGCTGATAGGGCAACTATCAGGATCAATTCTTACAGCTAAATCCAGCTGAAGCTGGAAACTACTGTAACCAGCTTGAACAGCATTAGCTCGGTTCTGGATAACTGGTAGCAGGCCATCAGCTGAATGTAAATTAGCTCACATCAAGCAGCCTGGTCCACCAGAAATGCTAACTACAGACCAACTAAGGTCTGCAAAAATCTTTTTTGAATCCAGTCTACTATACAGGTGTTAGATGAAGCTAAATAGTTTCTTTAACTGGCCATTAAGATTTGATTTTATTGAGGATATCTATCTTTTCTAAGCATGTCTATCATTAAGCTTCATTTGGATGTTAGAAATATTAAAAAGGAAAAAAAAACACTAATTTTGTTACTAATGATTTAAATCTGTTTTTCTATATGGGTTGATGTAGAAAAAGGCTTTTTTTAAATTACATGATTGGACTCTAATGAAGTCATCTGTGTCAACATGCTGTATGTACCTTTAACATTTTCCTATTATCCAGAAATATCCATCCACAGTTTTTTAAACCATACTCTTCCCAAGATCAGCATGTAGTAATGAACTCGTTCCATATTATCATCTATCAATCACAGTCTGCCATAGCTATTGCTTATGCATTAAAATGAAACGGCATGTAGCTCATCCCGAGTGAACAGACAGTCAACAAGTAGGCGGTACTGTTTGTTTTGAAAGGACTGTACAATCCTGGGGCTTTCACCCTGGGGGGGCTTTCCCACCACCATGTGTGACTTTACAGGGAGCACGGATGTGTTTGGCAGTGTATCCCCATCAATGGGTGTGTGTGTATGTGTGTCTGTGCCACAGAGGAAAAAGAGCACTGAGGGCAGCTGTACCTGCGCTGCCTCGTGGTTGTCTCTTGACAGTGCCCTTCACATCACAGCATGGGCCTGGATATGGGATCTGACAGAAGTGACCTCCATGCTACATCAACCACCCAGACACACAAATAGATCAGCAGCCAGCACAAGCACATCTACATACACACACCTGGTAACATACTGGCATGTTGGAAGATTTAGTCCATGTGCCATAAAAATCTAAATCAGAAACATGATGACACACACAAACCCCCCCCCCCAAAAAAATATAGTATAATAAATAAAAAGAAAGACAATGTATATAAAATAAATAAAACATTCTAGCACATTCGTATGATGTGCAGCCACAAACTGCACACCACACTACCCCTCTGGGCTACTTAGCCACCCAGCCCCCCCTGTCAGACAGCTATCAATAGGGATTCCAGCAGAGCGTCTGCTAGACAGCATGGGTAAACAAAGAAGGAATGAAAAAAGAGCCTGAATCAAAGGCAGAGTGGAGGCCTGTTATCCTCTCCGAGCAGGAAATCATTTGCTGGCAATTTGTGACTCATTTTGAGGCGTTTTGTGTGTGTGGTGCTTTTGTCATGCATGTAGTAACAAGGAGGTTGGATGTGGGGTGTTGATTTTTAGTGGTAAATTTTTACTTACACATTTAAAGTATAAAAAACGTTGTTCTTTACAACGCTGTTATTTCCAGAGATTTGTTGCCTAATCAGATTTTTTGGTGCATGCATGTCAAACAGAAAGCAGTAACTGACGGGATTCGGTGCCAGCACAATTCAGTGATTGATAGAGAGCAGAAGAAACACTGAGATGTGCATTTTTTGTCCTCCTGCTGTAAATAGCAAAGAATATACAACACTTTGTGCCGCTGTTTGAAATTCAGTGGAATGAAAACTTTAGCTGCCATGTCTTTTCTTAACATTACAATCAATACAGTACTGCCAACACCACCTTCTTTAACTGATTAGCCTATCTTAATCCTCATAAACATAACAACGTTACAAGTAAATCAATTTCTTCAGCACTCTTTACCAGTGACATATGTTACTACTCTCCCAAAGCCCTAATTGAAATTAAGTTAGGTGACCTTTGGGGTGCCTATAGGGACCTGATTGTTCTACTAGCCCTCTTCTATATTTCATTTACTCAAACCTCATAAATCAGCCTGTTGAACTTGGCTAGGATGATGGTCTCGACCTTTCTTATGACATTTCCAAATGGCCACATCCTCCACCTAGGATCATGGCACCATGCAAGGCACCCAACCATGGTATATGAAGATGAGAATGAGTTCAGAAGATAGAGTGCAGGGGAGAAAATGAAGCTGTGGCACTGGAAAATGACAATGATTGCCACAATTGCTGTTCTGTGAAAACAGTTTTATAAAATATAGTATTTCAATAACAGCACGTCTCACATATAAGTTGGTGCAAGGAATGCTTTTGACTTGGAGAATAGACACGCAAACAAATTGATACTTGAGTTTTGTGAAGAAACGTTACAAATTCTGGAGATAATCCAGGAAGCTATTGGTAGAATGAAAAATGATCTTATCACTGAAACCATGTGGGCTTATAGATATTCACTGCAGCTGTTTGAAGGAGGTCTTTGTAATGTGTCTCATGCAATCTACGAATATAGCATGAGGAAGCTGCCTTTTGTGTGGTACTGTGCATGTACAGAACCTATGTATAGACTGCTGAAGAAGTCCTGTGTGTGTGTGTACTGCAGGGAGAGAAGTAAAGGTCCACTTCTGACAAGCCTAGAGGGAATAGGAACATCTGGTGGACCGGCTGCTCCTCTGGTTAACATGCTCTTCCTCAGTGGCCCCCGACGACACACAATTCAGGTGCCATACGCACTAAAATGCACACACTGACATTCAAACACACATACACAAACAAAGTCAAGTGCATGTACATATGCACAAATGTGTATTAACACGGTTTCCTTTCTTGGCTAAATATGTTGCAGTGTTACAGGAAATCCACATTTTGTTCACCTCTTGTAAATAATGGTCCTTCATGGCAACACATTTAAAACCATTACCGCAGCGAAGAGCAGTATAAATAGAAGGCCTATCATTCACGCAATGATGCTGAAGAGCAACTATGTCCAATTCGCACCAGATGCTCCTCAGAGCCGAATTAAGCCTGCATTATCGCTTGTGGAAAATGTCATGTTATTGGCAAGGTGAACCTTCTCCACTCCAACCCTTGTTCTTGATGTAGCTATGCATGGATTTGTGCTGGCTCACTCCCATATCCACCCTGTAATCGACTGAGTACGGAGCCATGACACATTCCATCTTTCTCGCCCTGTTATTTACACGCATGTGTATTTAAAGTCGTCGCTCACACCTTCGCTGCACATCTCCACTGTTGTGTCATCATTGCTGAAATGGATAAAACCCAGCATCAATTAGCAGTTTTCTTCACCTTCGTTAAGTAAGTAATGTTAAAGATGGAGGTCATGTTGCTGCTAAGTGCATGGTTGTGTAACGAGAGACGGTGGGGAGAGTGGGTTACTATTCCTCCCTGAAAGGTTGAGTTACTTGATAGAAGTGGCTGCAGTCTGAGTAGAATGATTGCTCACTGCCCCCGGGGCTGGCATTTGGTGCCCCAGGCAAGATATTGCACTAATAACTCCTTACTCCCTTTCCTCGTTCACCCACTCACATTCACACATATTAGGGAGTCTACCCATAAATTCGCACCCTAAAATTTTTTCTTCATTTGAGCAGTCGCTCAATGCCAAACCCAAAGCCCAGTGATTGCCAAGTGATTTTTTTCCTTTTTTTTATTATTCCCCTGCTACTATCATCATGAGGATATTCGGTCCTCGCAAACACACATATAAAAACCTAATCTCCAGCTTTTTGAATGCTACGGCCAGGTCTCAACGAAGAAATGATGGTGTACATGGCAGAAACAGGCTACACTTTCTGAACAAGCCTGGTAGCCGGAGTAAGACGAAGCTGGTCTCCTGCCAGGGCCTCAGCATCCTTCCTTCACCAATCTATGTAATGGATGTGCTAATGATGGTAAAGCAGCCACTACCTCAGAGAGCAGTCATTTAGACAGCGCTAACACCATTGCCATTGCAGTCGTTCCATGGCCATGCTATGCTCCTGATGTCAGCCCTCCCTACCCCCCGAGATTCTGGTGTAATTTTGCGGTAATATGACAAAAGTAGACAATTAGACAAAGAACATGTTCACACAATTCTACATACTTAGATGAAAAAAGAAATGGAATCTGAACAGAGAATCTCTCACTAGACTTATTGTAAACATTTACTTTTTCACCTGTGTCTCATGGCTGAGAAAGTGAGAACATTGATTTTCTTCATCAGAGAAATAAGACTGAAGATAGGGACATAAATAAGAGCAAGGAAACTAGAAAATGATTCGAAGAAGGAAGAGAAGGGTGGAAGCTATCAAGAAACACAAGATATTACAAAACATTAAAAGAAAAACCTTTCTAATCTTATTGGTATGCAGTGAACAATAAAAGATTGAAAAATGTGTTACTTTTACACCCAGCATCCTTACAGAATGTGTGGAGTGATGAACCTGTGGGATATACATTGATTTCCCTAATATTGAGCAACAAAAGAAGCATCTAAGTATCTTGAGCACTGGCCTCCTGCAGCTGGCCATCACACACACCCGATTTCTGAATTGATTGATCTCACCATGCCTCTATGTGCTTACGCATCTGCATTCAATCATTTCCACCTGGGGAAAAAAAGTTTGTTTATTGGTATGAATCCATTTTTATATGGAAAAGGGATGCACAGTTTGGTACCAATCAGGTTCCAAGGTAGTGAAAAATAAAATGTAAAATGAAATTGTAATCAAAACATTTCAAATTAAAGAAAGAAAATATGTCAAAAAGCAGAAATCCCAATCTGTACAAAAGAGTCCAGATTAACTTTACATTAACTAGAAGCACTGAGAGTGCAGAGCTCTGCCAAGCCATTGTAATCTTTTTTTATGTCACTGATTATTACATTATTATTGAGTTAGAAGATTAATTGCAAAATTATCCCTATCTCCCCATCATAAAAAATTCTTTAGGAAAATTCCTGGATCCAGGCGGTGGTCTAGATGACCCCCAAAATCTAATCACTTGTTCCTTATTCCATTTCTGAGATTTCCTGACAATTTCATCAAAATCCGTCCAGAACTTTTTGAGTTATTTTGCAGACAGACATGCATACCAATGCAGCCGATTGTGACTTCCGCTTTGGTAAAAACACACTCCCAAATGTTCATAACAACAATGTTGCAAATATTCCTCATAACTTTAGAAGCTTCTATCAAAATGTAATGTGTGTGACAAAGGAGTGGAAACAATGATCTTTTTTTCTTGGAACTGTTGCGTACTCATGGGAGTTTTCCTTTTAAGATTATTTTATTTCCTTTAGATAAACAACATTGATTTACTCAACTTTACAACTGTAAATCACAGCACACTGCACCTTCATTTAAAGTAAATAAAAATATGCCTTAATTTGAAATTTTTATGTTTTTTTTAATTAAATTCTTGTTATTGTGGAATTTCAAGGTCCAGTGGGAGAAAACAAAGACACAGAGACAAACAGTGATAACAAAAAAAGAAAAGCCTTATGGCAAAAGGTCCACAGTAAAAGTCATTCTTGTGTCTAAATTGCCTTCCAGTTTTTTTAAACTTGTCGGAAAATTCAGCAGGCATCGTGTTGCCCTCATCAACGGCCTATTCAACAGTCTTTGTGGGCAGCACCAATCCTGATGATGCTATCAAGCTGTATTATGTTCTTTTATAAGTGGCAGTGGAATTACATTAGTCGCAATAATGACCTATGAGGTGTCCTTATCCATAAAAGTAATAAATTTGATGGTGGAAACTTAAGCATGTGTAAAATCAACATCTCAATCCGAAATGTCTTCCTTGATATATACATCTTTTTCTGCTTTATCATTTTGATTTAATTAAATGTTTACTTAATCCAAATTGATACTGCCTGCTGCCATTTTTCCTGATTAAAAATATAAGCATGGCTGAATCAGTGTTTAGCTTAGACACGTGCTGAGGTAAAGCTAAAGTTGTCCAAGTAGCTGCACCTAATTTGATTCGGATGCATTTTGACAGAAAATCAACTTTTAATGAAGACCGGCATGGTGGGAGAAATTAGCCATTACCCTACAGAGCAGGCATAAAATGTTTATAAATGACAAAGATGTTGGCACTGACTGTTTTCAAAGTGCAGAGCTCAGGGAACATACTGACGCTGAGACAGTCAGAGAACAGGGGACAGACTTCCCCTCATCTGGGGAGATGGAGAGAGAGAAAAAAGGAGGAGAAGCGCGAGGGGGCTTGTGAAAGGCTACAGTTATGATGTCTATGAAAAGGGGAGACAGTGAGCGACGGGGCGAGAGAGTTTAAAAGGCATGGTGTCTGTTGGCTGGCAGGACGGTCGGCGGGAGTGAGGGAGGTATGCGACAGTCGAGCGTGGCAAGTGCGGCAGAACAAACTGGCGGTGACTCATGGGCTCCTTCATTCACCACTGTGATCAGATCCAGCAGGACAGCCCACCATATGGGATGGCACAACTTATTCATCCAATCACTTGGACTGCACACACGAACAGAAGAGGAAAGGGATGGTGTGTGTCTATGTACACCAATCTGGAGGAGAAGGTGTCTGAATATGACAGTGAATTAATAAGGATGTCAGGAGAAAAAGGCTAAAATAAGGGTGGTAATTAATCTACTACATATTCAACATAAATTAACAAATAAAGAAAGAGGAGTGACTGTCACAGGAGGGAAGAACTACATAATGAAATGCACTCCTCCATGATTTGATTGTAAAGAATTTTTTTTAACTTGAATATTCAACTGAATAATTGTGAGCTTTTCCACTTTTTTGCTACTCTATGATGATTTTGTTAACACATCTTTCACCAAATTATATCTCATTAACATCAAGCTCTTCTCTTACAAACCCAGCCAATCCTGCTCTGCAACAGTGCTATAAAAAACATGAATAAAACACAATTAAATGGGGAATTCTCAGATACTTAAATTAGCTGTCTTCCTCTGCTCTCCGATTATTTGTTTATCCTCTTAAAAAAGAAAAAAAAATCCCTGTGAATATGTCATCCAGATGACATACTGAAGAAATCAAATACATTGAAACAAATTATTTTATAAATGCTTCTAAGCATATAACATTGTGATAATCACTGTCTTTTCCAGGCCTCTGTTAAATGCAGATTAAGGCTAAGCTCTGAGAGGTGAAGGGCCTGGCAAATTGAGACCTAACGCACCAAACACAGGAATAGAAGCAGACATAATCTAACCAAAGCCAGATATTTTTCAAAAGAAAAGACTGTTTCTACCCAGCTGGCAAGAGGCATCATAAACCCTTTTATGAGGTACCTAAACTAAACCACGCTTCACAGAAAGCAGAACCAATTTGCTTAACTTCACAACATGCACGGGCCTGTTGATAAAAGTGTCTGTCCTATGCCATGGCTGGCAAAGATATTGTTATCCACTTTATTCCTCTGCCACCCCCCCGAAAAAAACCAACAAAAAAAACAAAAAAAATCCACAAAAAAGAAACAAAAACAAAAACAGATAGCTATCATTGTGGAATAATTTAGGGCTTATACTGCAGGTGAGCTATAATCAGTCATTTGGAATATAAGATGACAAGGGTAGCCAACATGCACCTTTTGTCATCTATCTTAAAAAAAATATTCTAAGAAATCCTCAGGCCAGGTGCCCTGATTAAGAATTTGTTTTTTTACAAGACCAGTGTACATTGTTTTCTATACTGATGTGTGGAAAAATTAAGTAAAAACACAAATTGGGAGCAGCGTCAAACTAAACATGAAGAAGAATGGGAATGATATGAAGGGAAAAAAGGAAGACAAAACAAAACAAAAAACTTCCTTCTCTTTAACTTTCACTAATTTTATATTTAGAGGCTAAATTACCAGTATAATTTCAAAAGACACAGCTTTTTAGCTCAAAAGACACAAGAGACAGCTCAGCAACCGCTGTTGTTATTCTCTTTAAAATATTTCTAAAAAAAAAAAGCCATGACTGTAGTATAGTCAGAGGGCAGCATTAGGTAAAGCAAAGAGACCTCTTACACATCCCAAAAGGTAAGATGGAGTGTTATCACACTGCCGTTCAGTCTTATTCACAGGCACTCCTCCTGTCTTTTTGTTCCTTTTGCCCTCTGCCACAGGCTCTCTTCTTTTCTTAGATCCTAAACTTCAAATGATCTACTTTTACCTTTGAGTGCCCTTATTACAGGCAATTTAAGGGCAATTCAGTGTGGCAGGTATAACGTCGCACATCAAAGAAGATACTGTATTGATGTCTGAATTCGATGACAAGTTGTATCTTGTCATTATTTTTCAGCTGTCAGAACAAAATGAAATGTCCTCAAACAAGACACCATAAAATGATTTGTTAGGTAGAAAGAGCTCCTCTGTATGTATAAAATTACATCCATATACACAATGTTTGGACATTGAAATATTTTTCATTAAAATTTTCTCATATCTAATTGCCAGGAATTCAAATGCAGTTGGACAACTGGCCCAGAGCTGTTTCGTCAAAGGCTGTGGGCTATTCCCTCCTAATTTTTTAATCAAATAAGCATCTAAAATGTTTAAAGCATCTTCCAAAATAAATATATTTTCAACGCATGTGGTAAAAAAGGTTTTCACTATATCTGAATTAAGCCATTTCTTGAGCGCAAAAGCAAAGCAAATATGTCAGAAGGCAAGTACTTAGGGTCACCACAAGGTGCAAATCATTAATGAGTGTTAAAATAGAAAGGCCAGATTACACTGTCATTGCAACATTCATTGGTTTGTTAAAAGTACAACCTGCTCCACAATGTCTGGATTTTAACGCTCCACAACGGCTGGATGAATTCTCAAGTGTTTAGTAATATGCTGTCTGCTCAGATTCAGCCAAATGCAACAAACCTGGTCGGATGGTGTTTCACAATACAGACTGAAAATGACCCAGAACATACCATCAAAGCCACCCAGGATTTTTTTACATTTTTGCCTCCCTGACTCAAGGTGTCAGTCAACACATATTTGAAATTAAAAACTGCAACAAAAAGGAACATATGTGCACCAAAAATGAATAAAATATGCCTATAATTTAGGATTTTCAGTAAAATATAAAACATTCATTTCAAATACAAATAGACCTGCAAACTAACCAAATTATAATTATTAGACCATTGGTCCAAGAACAACAGTAACAAACAATGGAGGAGGGGCAGCCATTCCCAACTGAATCCTGACCACATCAAAGCCACTGCAACTCTTTTTATTTCATGCAGAACCATTCCTGTGCTGCGACACAGCTTCCAGACACTTTAGCTGTAGCTGTGCTTCTAATGTAAACAAACAGGAGAGAGCGGGTTTATCAAAAAGAAGAGAAGTTTTCTGTCTGTGACAAAAAAAGAAAAACAAGAAGATCAAAGAAAAAAAGCAAGACAATGGTAAGTAGTGCAGATAATACAGAAGCTAATTTAGCTCAGAGCAGCTCAGGCTGTCCTGTTGAATTCCTGGATGTCACAAAATAAAAACAGATAACTTGGACAATACTCTTTGTTTAGTTATCAAATTAAAGCTGTGTCCAGATAAAACCAAACTTTCAAACTAATAATGTTCAGTTAGAATTTGTAGGCAAGAAATGTATTTAATGCATTTCTGAAGTTATTGTGTGTTGTCTACTAATGGTCTTAGTATAGTTTCCATAAATGTCCAGTAGGCTTTATGTTTCTGAAAACTAGATGTATTTATTCATGTCCTGTATTATGCTGTAAATGTAATACTAAAGAGTCATAATTCAGGCCTCACCACATAGTTTAATATTCTGTATTAGAAACCGTGTTAAATCATATTACCCCTGTTTAATTAAATGGACAATAATAAAGTAGAAAAATAGTGGAAGTTGACGACGAACGTCCAAAAGTTGGATTTTAAGGAATTTAATGTACTAGCAACAAAGCCTATAAAGATGTTCAAACATGTTCTTGTTATTAAAATAACATTTCATAATAAAAGAATGATGAATGCTGGTTGGAGAAGCCCCCTGTGAAATTTTGCCTAGGGCCCTAGGAGACTCGAGAATCACCTCTTCACATAATTACAAGTAATCTCTAATATCAGAGGGGTGATTGTGTATATTATATTTGTGTGTATAGTTTGATCAGACTATAAGACAAAATAAATGATGTGTCTGTGTTTACATATACCTGACCATTCACAGAATGAGCTCAATGCTGCTAGTCTCCATAAACTAAGCTGAGTATCTCCTCTAAGTAAAGTAGTGATACACAGATCAGTTGTCTGTAAAAAGATCTACATTTTTATAATGTAAGCTTCTTTTTAATTTATCTGTACGAATAAGGCAAAAAATTTAGATACACCAAATAACATGTAATCCTCCACCACATGGTTTCCATATATTGTAGAGATGCATAGTAATCTTGGTGGAACCTAAATATTTGGGGAAGTGGTAGCCTTGTGGTTACAGAGGTGTTCTTTGGTCTGGAGAACTCAGCTTCAAGTCTAGTCCTGGTGTGTCAACAGAGGTGAACCACTGTGGGCCCTTGAGCAAGGCTCTTAATACCTCCCAATTGCTCCCTGGGCACTGATGATGATTATGATAATGATGATTGTGTTATGTTGTTGTTGTAAAAGATGCACTATGTAACTTTATAACCTTATAACTCTGCGTTCTTGTCAAGTTTGATAGTACACTGACATTTATTATGCACATTTTTGGAGCCGTCGCATCCTGAGGCTGAGAAACTGTACTTCACAACTTTTTCTTCTGGGATGTCGTGTGACGTTGGAGCTGAGTTTTGCTTTACACACTGCGTCGTCACCGCGTCGTGAGAGATGTATGCCACCCCAAAAATCATCACAGATCCAACCTGGCCACCCCACTGAAAATGTCCTGGGTCTGCCACTGTTAACAAAACCTAACTTGGAGTGACCAGCCTGAACTACTTTAAATAATAAGATTCTGAAAACCTGCAGGGCTCAGAACCTGATTAAGCATACATTTAACTTGCTGCAGCCTAAAGAAAAGACCGAAAAACCCACAAGCAACAGCTATATAGAGAATGGATAAAACATTAAGAATGCACCCATACTGTGGTGATTGATTCAAGGCTTGCAGCGGTGATTACCTGCAGAAGCTTTAAATAATGAAAATTAAGTTTTTATGTCTACTTTGACTTTTTGTAAACTTTTATGTTAAACGATGTTATCTGTGGTTATATCCATTTATTCGATAATTTAATTGCAGTTTAATTAGAAATCAAATACAGTGGTATGTAAAGCCAAAACTCCAAATATGGAGTAATCATCCAAATACATTAAGATTAAACTGTTTGTATGTTTTTACATTACTTTACTGACATAAGTATTGTAATTTGAAGCCAGCTCCAGCTGTATAACAACTGCTACTTAATATTTAAAAAATGTTAAATTGAACATGTGTGTCGCCATCATGAAGGCAGAGCTCCACCTTAAGGCAATGAAAATCATTATGAGTTCCTATATCTGACCACTGCCTGAAGGCTCTAACTATACACATTTTGCCCATTGCCCTAACTGGGGCAGCTACAGTTGATGAGAGCTGACAGTGGTAAGGCTGTCTGCATGAAGAAAAAAAAAGTCACATTCTGACTCTTGATAATAGATGTTGCCATTCTAAGCCAATAATAGTGTCTATAATGAAATCAGTGGAGCAGAAAAGAGGCACTCTTTCATTTCCTTATTCAGGCCCGCATGTTTTGTACATCCCATTATTCATCAGGTCCTGGCTGCTGATAACTGCTCCATTTGCATCTGAATCAAGAATGCCTTACAACTTTCCCAAAAACTCCACCCACATGCAAATGAAGTGACCTAAAAAGAGTAGTTACTGTACTAAGTTAATTGTGAGTAACTATGACCCACTCTGGAGGTTATGTTAATATGGTACCTGAGAGGGGTAAAATGTATCGTTCTGGCAAAATCACATGAATGACAAATAAATATGTAGCAGCCATAAAGGCCATCTGTAAAAAGGTTGTTTCTGTAATTCTTTACTCCTAACCTAAGGAAATTTTAGGGTACGTTATTTGTATCCACACTACATCTTGTGCTGCCCTTTTTCTTTTGACATGACCTACTTTCATGAACAAATGACAGGGTGAGTATACATTATAGAAAACTGTATATTCTTGGCCTTGCTTTTCAGAGAATAGCTGACTCACTTCACTACACTGCTCAGTTCAAAGGTAAAATACTTTTTATTTAAAATCTCTGCTGCAAGTCTGAAGCATACTGTGTGATATTTGTGATCAATCATAACTGCAGAAAAAGATTGCCCTGGCTGAAAATAATAAAAAAGATGCTATCCATAAAGCGGTGATCTTTTGAGGGATGAACTCCTCAGAGCAAAGTCTAGCTGTGCCAGACAGACTGTTCAAAATCTCAGTAGACGGACAGATTAATGAGCTGTGCCTTCATACACAGCACAGCCACCCCGAGATAAATCTTGGTGCAATCCTCAGCCATCACAACAGCAATGTAAGCCAGCATAAGGTGAATTACATGTAGCTTTTTTGTTAACTTACATACTTGCATTTACAGATCCAAAAACAAACAAAGTACACTCACATTCACACTCACATAAAAAAATATATATACCAAACATGTATGCAGCACAAACCCACCAAAGAATGCCAGAGGGCAAATGGATAGAAAATGGGTGTGGGGGTCTTTTGAGCACCCTGAGTTCAGGTCTTAGCCATTAAATAAGCTGGCACTGCAGAGGTGAGCTGCATTGACAATGATTTATGGGAGGAAAACAATCTATTGCTGTTATGAATTGGTTGGCTGTGGTGCGGACAATGCTCACTCACACGCTCATGCACAGATGCCCACAAGAAGACACAAAGGAAATGCTCAGACACATGCACACACAAACACAAACTCAAGAGACAGCGGTAGAGCCAATAGTATCTTCCTCTCATCCAGACAAATTCAATTTTCATCCAGGACATATGTAAGCTGATTAAAACAGCCAACAAAGACTGGAGAAATATTTCATATCATTCAGGACTGGACACAATATTGAGTGCTGCTTTCGCAATAGCATGCTACTCCTTCTCTGTCCTTTTCTTCATCACTGCTCCTCTCTTTCATGACCTTTCTGCATCACCTGATGGCATCCTGCATCCCTTTCATCCTTTTCTGTATCACTTCCTTTCACTTCCTTACTCTGCAGCTGTCCTTCCATATGTCCTTGGAAAGGCAAACAAATTATTCATGATAGGCTATGAAAAGCACTTTATGAGTTCATTCTTGCTTTTTCTCTTCACTGTACAAGATTGAGACTATGCATGATTATTGCATTTATGACAAACTGCTGGCAGAGTGATCTGCTTCCATATTCTCTCATGTTTGCTGGATCTATAATTACAGGAAAGGAATCTTTAAAAAGTCAATAGGGCTTTTTATTGGAGGAAAAACTGAAATAGATCAACTTAAAGATATCGACAAAGCTATTTTTTTTCAATAGTTGTACTAGATATTGGTAAAATGAAATGGCATATCTTGTAAAATCATAAAAAAATTATTGAATTAATTCTTATATGTACTTTAAACGCTCAGGGGATAAAGCCATTCATGCATTTATGTTGTAAGTGTCACATATTGCCGGAAATGACTTTCAAAAAGTTCAGTAAAAATAAAGTAAAGAAGTGAGAGCAGCTGTGTTTTCCCCTTTGCACTTGTGGCTTGGGTGGAACCTTGCCAATCGAATGTGTGTCACACACACACACACACACACACACACACAAACACACACATGCACTAGGGGCCCAACAATGTCTGTTTAGCCACTGCAATAACGTTGTATCACCAGAAGATGTGTGAAGAACACTTCTGAATTATGAATGGAGAGAGGTTAATTATGGATGGAAGGAGGGCAGAAATAATGCCTCAGACATTTCCATGAAACACGCGGTTGGATACATGGCTATAGAGCCAGTATGCACTTCTTGGCAAGTATCAAGACAGAGAGACTCCTTAATTAAGTAGTTGGTGCAGATAATGTTCAGTCCTTGTTACGTGTGGATGTATTCAGCCTCATTTCTGTTAAAGAATAAGCTTCAAATGCATGCGTGAGATGAATATGCTTAACTGAAGTTTACAAGGAAAACTGTTCACTTATCGACAATAAAGCAGCTAAATTATTTCATGAAAAGCAACTATACTTGGCACTCATCTTTATAGGGTGGTGTAGAAAGTGTTTGTTTAGACAGAGTAAAGAAATCCACGAGGAGAAAATAAGGCATTGATGTTGAATTTAGTCAAAATGTTCTTTTTGGGGACAATATAATACTTCTATCAGCTTTGTCTTTAAACGCACTTAACACACACATTTTTGATGGGCTTAATATTTCTCCTTCTTATCCATCTGGGCTCATAAGTGTTTTATCCGTGGCAATCGTCTATATTGTTGTGGACTACCGTTTCCTTTGCAAAAGAGTTGCACCTGCAGCCCTGACAGATTTCAATGGGCTGTCAAACAGGAACAAAAGCAGCTTCTGCTTATAAATGGGGTCAGAGATTTGTTTCGATAGCAAGAAACTGGGAGATAAAGACGGAGTTGGTGGCATGACTTAAAAGAGTCAATAGGATCAGGGTGGAACTAACAAAGGGCGTGCCGTTGCCTGGATTGGAAAAAGACAAGACCACTGAGAAAGACTGATATTCCAGACACCCATATAACCTTGTTCTGGTAGCTTGTGACCCCTGGGGGTTTTGGAGAGATGTAGAAGGATTATTCAAATGGTTCTGCTACTTTTGTTCCAGTCTTAACAACTCACCCTGCGCAGCCTGTAGTATGGTTGAACTTTTACAGAGAACAGCAGTTTCTCCTTCGTTGTTTACCATCTAGCCACCTCTCCCACTCTGGATCAAAACTGGCAAATAAAAATAACTGAATTATCTGCATGTCAGTCACAACTTGAAAGTTTTGTCTTACATCTGCAAAACTTCTGTCTGGCACTGAAATATCATCTCAGCAGAATGTCATACAGTTTTCCCTTTTTTTTTTAATGAACAGTGTTGTGACTCATTCAATATCTGTCTTTCTGGCTGTATCTGTCAGTGTCTGACACTGCACCTGTTTTACAGATCAAACCATAAGTCTAGATGTTTATGTGACTGCAGTTTCTTTATACAGACAGTTTTCTACAGCTGACTGGTTGTGACATAATAATCAAAACTCACACTGGTTCATTCAGTTGCATGCTTGTTTGTTTACTAAATGGAGACAAGAGCAGTTCCAAAAAGTGATTAATAAAAGCAAAGAAGTTTCGCTTTTACAAAACAAAACGATAAACAAATAATGAAAATAGAAGAAGCAGTGAAAAAAAAGGCTTTTTTTTCTCTGACATGCTAAGTTTCAGTGGAAGCAGAGCAGTGATATGCAAGGTCTTGTATGATGTTGAAATCCTCAGCACTAAGGGCCTTGGGACATCCACACGGCCCATTCACCCAGCTCTACTAAAACATTCAAAGCTTTGCCTCCAAAGGGCAAAACTTTTGTTCCTTCACAAAAGGTTTGACCAGAGGTTTTCCCATAGAAGGGAGCCCGTACAAAATCTGATTATTTCCACTGAAATCCTCCTTTCTCCACCTGCCAGTTAACTATGTCAGTACCATTGTGTCCTCCCTGATAAAGCTCTCCAGTTTGGCATAATGGAGGCTGGATGTGCATTATTGCTTTTACTGCCATTTATTCTATGAGGAAAGAGGTGCACCCCACCCCCTCACTCTTTCCTTCTTTCCTTATTTTTTTTTTTCTTTGAAGAGAAATCTGGGCCACATGCCCAGAGGAACGCAAAGTGCTTTAATTCATTCGCACCTTTTCTCTCTGGCTGCCATCTCCAAGGCCTCTCTTTATGCCCAGAAGTGATTTGTTCAGGCTGGACCATCAAAGCAATTATGGCAGCGGCCTGCTTCCCTATTATGAAGAGAGATAACTGACAACAGGGGGACGGTGCGGGGGTGGAGGGCACTTTGCTTCAATTTATTTGATCTGAAAACATTTTTTCCCCATCCACTTGAGCAACAAAACACAAGCAAACTGTTCAGATTATACCTTTGAAATGTTCTGACCAAAACCATCTTATCCTATTCTCTATGTAACAGTTTTCAATTACTTTTCTCACCTTCCAGGGCAAAGCGATCACCACAGTT
The DNA here is from genome assembly GCA_028567055.1 of Leptatherina wallacei. NCBI lineage: Eukaryota > Metazoa > Chordata > Actinopteri > Atheriniformes > Atherinidae > Leptatherina > Leptatherina wallacei. The sequence continues at coordinate 15,685,304 of JAOXYM010000007.1, read as the reverse complement.
AGGCAGTGGAGGAGAGAATGCACGCGGTGTAACAAAACACTGAGAGGCATGGCAGGCAGTGATGTGTAGCAATTAATGTAATGGACATGAGAGAGCACAATCTTTGGACTAATGAGAATGTCTTATATTACAGTGCAAATGCATGGGGTCGCCAAGACTCCTATCATCACTGGGCTATAGGAAGATGGCTCGCCACAAAAAGGGATACTCCATAAATGGATAATGTGGGTTGAGAGAGCAGCGTACGGCGCCACTAAGCCGATGTTCCATCCAAGAGTAATAATTCTGCCTGGAGTGATATGGGGTTATTGGGATGGATGAGGCAGGATGTGTAGAAAAATAAAGTATTTTAAGAAAACTGGGCATTAAAGTTGAATAGTTGGATAGCAAGGAATGGGGCAAAGTGAAGTTGATAGCACAGAAAAAAGTGGAGTCATAGAGAAGTGAAGAGGTGAGAGAGAGAAATGGAGGAGAGGAGGAGCAAGAGAGAGGAAAAGAAACAGAATGACATGGAGACTGTTGTGAGGAAGAGGGCAAAAAAGAGATGAGAGACTACAGTGTACAGGCAGCAATATGACACATTGGCTAATCAGGCTGCTGTCTTTCTCTTTCACAAGCTGTCATCTCGGCCATCAAGTCATCAAGACCTTGTGCCTCTCCCTCTCTCATTGACTGATTCCCCTGTTCAATTATTCAAGGTTTATAAGCATGAGCCATCTATTCAACCAGCAGCAGAGCCAGTAAAATAATGACAGGGTTGCTTCTTCAGCCATACTGACTGTCATAAAAGTTTTACAATTGGCAAAAGAAAAATCAATTTCTTAGACAGACTTTTGCCACGACTGTAAACATATTAATGGTGGCACCAGGAGCGGAGACAGGGCCCTGCCATGACAATACAGATCACAAATGACTTTACATGCTCTCTCACTAATCATTATGTATGGTGGCTGAATATTTACAATGATGAAATGCTTTATTTGGCAAACGCATAACGTTTATACACATATGTACTGTACCCAGGTGTGTATGCACCTTGAGCTATGTGGAAGTGTGTGGTGTAGGCGTTTGGCGACAATTCTGTGGCTTTAGTTTGCATGCTGACCTTTTCCTCAAAAAGCAAACCTGTGTGAGTCACACTGGGACACTGAAATCAGGTCAACTGCTGGCCTGCCAGAGGGCTGGGATTCGTAAACATCTCCATATATGCACAGCACACACACAATCAAATGAATATAACATGCATGGTCACACACACAAAGAACAAAATGTATAGGAATACATAGACACTCCTTTCTCTTATTTGTTGGAAATCCTGAGTAACATCACAGCTCCCATCTGCCATAATCTGCCCAGGGGCAACAGCGACCTGAGCTATGGAAAGAAACTTGTAGAAAGCAGAGAGGAAAATAATAAAAGTTGAAGTAATGCAGTGTGCAGTGCCGTTGTTTACTTAGCTGGCGATGCCTTCCAGATAGAGATGCAACAAACACAGCAACCTCATCAGGCTTCAAACTACAGACTGACTCCTGTACTTTTCAGCTACTTCTCAGAACATCATCCTGTCACTGCTTCTACATGTTCTAGACTTAATATGTAAACTTCATCATTTTAAATACAGTGCAACTTCATGCAGACATCCCACTCAAGTCAATGCATATACGCATGCAGACCAAATCACAAATCTCTACCCTTTACTATTTATCTGCTTACTCCTAATCCACTGGAGGCAGAGGGTCTGTGCTGTAGTAAACTGTCTATTTTTAAACTTGACATATTAGTCATCTCTTGGGGGGCGTAACATTGTAATTTATGGAATTCATGAATACCAAGCTGTTGTGTTCCCTTCTTGTTTATACCCCCCTCTCCTCTTTCTGAACACAGTATAACTGATTTGGATGAATTCAGATGAATTCACAGACAGCTGGGTAGGATCCCGATCTATACAAAAGATGGGGATCTTACCCAGCTGTCTGTGAAACCTGGTAGCCCCTCACACCATTTGGGACATGTGGTGAAAATACTGTATGTGATTTATCCAGAAACAAGTTCTTAAGGATGCAAATATTCACATAAAAAAAGAAGTTTGTTTTTCTTTCTATTATTCTAATCCAAAACAAATGTTTTATCAACATGAATTAACAGAAAAAAATGTTTTTCAGCTAAATTTAACCCTTTAAACCTTATCCATGCATAAGCATTCATATTTTCCCACAGGTGACCCAAGAAGTATCCTTAAAATAATAAAAATCTGTAATTATGCTAACAGATTTTAGATCATTTTCAAGATGCAAATAAGGTGTATATAAAAGTGTACTTTAGGCAAAGTGCAGCGATAGTTTTTTAGTTTTCAATGTGGCATACTTTGTATTACTACAACAGTGGACAAATCATCTACTGGCAAACCTCTGGCTAGAGATATTAGCTTTCACAGCCAATGAGCTCAAATTGTACACTTGTGGGTAATTAGCATCGCTGTTCCCTCTGTAGCTTCCAAAACAAATATGTCATTGTAAGAATAAACAACAATTACACTTGTACTCATTGCACTCTAATTGCATCATCAGAATCACAAGCAAGGGAGTATTTAAGTGTATTACACAAAACCAATACAAAGCTAAAACAAAATGGAAGGCCATGTCCTAAATACTTTCTGTATCCACAAAATGGAAGGTTATGTGGACAGTGAGCTATATCAAAAAGATAATTCTGACAGCAATTGAAATTCTCACTGGGATTTTCGAGCTAACAAAAACATCAACTTGCTGCATGAACTTAATGTGGCTGAGGATGCTGTGAAAGCTTGGAAATAACTTATACAGGCCAAAGTAATCTGACCCCACTTCCATCAGATGCTAACCGAATAAAAGTCCAAAGAGCAAATGATAGAAGGGAAAGAAAAAATAGAAAAGCAGCCAAACCACTGGGATTTGTACTAAGTAACTAAATGGGCATCCCACTTTTCCATTACAAGAAAGGAATAGCTGTTTCAACTGCTGGAATCTAAATAAAAAAGGTGAACTTTGCCCTTCCTCCATCTATTGTTCATTCACGTGTAAACAACTTACAGTCCTCAATTTCTGAACTGCCCTATATGGACACGTAGAGATTTGTCATCTTACAGCATCCTTGAGGCTCATCAATTAATAAAGCTGACACAAATAAACAGATAAATAAATAAACGTGAAGAGCCTAGCAAATGGGCATCAGTCAGCATTAGTGATGGAACCATGTCAAGCAAAATCATGCTTGACTGGAGGGGGGAGTGCCTGAGTGAAGCAGCATTCTTGCTGATTGCATACTCAGTATGTGTGTGTATTTGTGTTTGTATATGTTTGTGTGTGTATTAAGAAAGAGAATATGGGAACTAATAGTTTTTTTTTGGCTATGTGCCTTAATTTAACCCTCACAGTCTCTTTTGCTTTCTCTAAGTCTGTACTATTGTCAAACTGATACATCTCTCCATTAATGCACCATATATCTATTCATTCCATTTAATAATGGATTTTCCTCCTATTTTCTGTCCTCACATGTGCACTTTCTTGTGCCACACAATTCTTACCAATTTTTGTATTCGTGCCACAGTAATAACTTACATTTTCCTAGTAAGAAGGTACTCTAAACCAGATACATTCATGCCTGAACATGTATTATGATGAGAGTATAACTCCTCACTTGATGGTTCACATATCGATCAATTATTATTACTTTAGATTTCTTTTGAGTTGTATTTTTAATGCTAGTGTATGAGTCCCTATTTCTTGGAGATCTAGTATTTGGGATTTTGCCGTCTGGGCAATCAAATAGATGGTTTACTGCTTCTAAAGTGAATAAAACACTCAAGTGGTGAAAATGTTCACTTTCTACTGAGGATGTGGGGAAAATAACTGCTGTCAACAAATTGCAAAACATGTATTTGTTGGTGGTCATAGGAGGGTGTGAAGACCACTGCAATCAACAATTTCATAAATAACCCCAAATTAAAAATGTGCACATTATCATATTTCCATGCAATATATGCAATTTATTACAGGTGAAGTTTTAGGAAGTATCTGCGTTTTCTATTATGATCCGTCAATCTTGTTACCTGCTTTCACTTTGTTGTTTTTGCTTTCATTTAGGTACTGCACCTTCAGATATTTTTTAAGTATTTGAGAACTGACAAATATGTGTTGATTATAATCAGTATTCAAAAATGGAATGAAAACAATGAAGTGTTAGTTTCAGCATTGCTTTTGCAAAAGCATTGTTAACTGATTATGCATCATTCATTTTACATTTTGCATCTAAAATACTGCCTCCACTGAGGTTCTCAAAAACTTAAAATCAGTATATGAAATTGGTTTAACAACAAGACCTTTACTTTCTTGCGCTCCAGCAAGTTAAAGGTAGTTAATTAACCCTGCTGAAAGACATGCTCAATTTATATCGTTACACTACTCATGCAAAGGAAAAAAAAAGGAAAGAATGGTTACAAAAATGTTTTAGACCTAGGAGAGTACCTATTGTGTAATTTTCATACCCTTGTGCTTTTAGAATATTATCATTATTATTATTATCATCATTATTAATAATTATCATTATTATTATTAATAATGATGATAATAATAATAAGAATACAAAATGACCTACTGAATGGAAGATTGACCCCTTTTTTTGTCCGTATTTATGAAAATAACTATCAGTTATGCTAGATGCACAATCTTTTATTATACCTCAGTATTATCTCTGCATAATCTGCCAAGATGGAAAGTACATGATCAATTCTGCTACATTCTGGCTAACAGATTCTAGATAGTTGGCATTTAAAAGGCATAAATAAGCCTGGACATGATTTCTTAAAGTTAAATAATAGGAACATCATAGGAAGGGGTTAAAAAAAGAAATGAGAAGAGCGACAGAAGTGTGAAAAGCATTTGATTCTGGCACTGTCTTATTGTCAGAGGAACACATAACCTTGCAGGATGGCATCCCTTCCACCGCACATTATTTGTTCTCTAACTGATCATCAGTTGGCCCGGCTGTATGCCTAATGAGCGATAAATAAGGTTTAATTCAACCAACACAAGTTGCCCATCCTTCAGCACTAAGCATTATGGCTTGGGCGAGATTCCATTGGAATTATATGAGGGTAATTTTTCAGCTGGTGGGATGGTCCGATTGCCTCTCCTATATTTGGCTTTCACAGGCATTCCTTTGTCTTTAAGCTCTGCAAGTTTATAGGTCTATTAGGAATACATCAAATGATGAGTGGCGTCAGTCTTATTGTGTGAATGTGCCCTGGGTAAAAATAAGATAAAACCTTCCATTATGGGGCTTCCAAAGCACATTTGCCCTCCAAAATTGATCTAGTATTGACAATTTACACTTGGTGTGACCTTTCTTAACTGCCCACATACTTGAAAGCCAATATTGTTTGAAGGGAGAGAGAGAAAAACACACAGCTCACTGCAAATGCTCAGGGAAGTTAGTGAATAGGATAAGTTGGTAGACAACTTTGCTTGGGGGTTGTTCATTGATGGTCCACTATGCAGGAAGACTGAGCATTTTTTTACATCAATGAAGCCCTGCACCAATAAAGTAAGACAATGCTGGACACTTATTTTGAGAGCTCTGAGTCCAGTACAGCAAACTGCCATTGACTTTATTTTAAAAAGGAAAGAAAAAGACACACACACAAAGACAAAAGAAATGGTTTTATGACTCGGAACTCGGCTCCACATGAGCCTTCTAAGACTGGGAGCTGTAAAAGGGCAAAATATCATCAAAAGGGCATTTGGACAGTCCCCTGTTGACACCCTGTGCTCAAGTAGATAGTTTCACTTTAATTCACACAGCAAAGGGTTTTTGGTTGGTGCTTGACAGTGGGGGCAGGGGTGAGAGGCGACTGGTGTCCACTTAGAGAGACAGACTTTCTCTAAGATCTGATTTAGCCTCAAAAAACCGCTCCATGTTACACTTCATTTGCTTTACATCCTATCTTGGCAGAGTAAAGCAACGGATCAGTTATGCCCCAATGGTACTTAAATGGTACATAAAGTCCTACTCTATGTTTTCTGCTGAGGAAGAAAAATGATGAGCTCGAGAGAAATGCCCTTTGAGACAACAGGAGGGACAATGGCTGTGTATATGCCCTAGGACATCAAATCTTAAATAGAGCAGCTGTCCATGCCTCAGTTCTTTACATCTGCCTTTCGCTTTGGTTGTTAATAAATATCCTTATCTATGAGAAACAGGTGATAGATTTCAAGCAGTATGTCCCTACAGAGTTCTTTTCTCATCTTCTCTATTGATATCTCACATCTACTAAGCCATCCGAGCTGTAGCACGAGACCCTCTGGGTCTCCTTGCCCCAAATCCTGTTAGCTTCACTTCCTGTAGAAGTGCTTCAAGGGCAGCTTCAGTGAATAACATCTATCAACACCCTGGAGTAGAGGCCAGAAGCTTGAGCAGTCAAAGTCCTCAACTCATAGGCGCCCTGCAGCAACAGTCCCTCTCTGATATGTGACACTATGTGTGTGCATGAAAAACTGCAGGAGAGCAGCTGTCAGGGAAGTTGAGAGACAACAAAAATAAAATAATGGGTACAGCATATGTGTGGGCAAATTAACTGTTCAGGGAATAACAATCACTATCATAGAAAAAAAAGTTTTTTCTCTTGGGTTGGAGTAAGATGACACAATACCTGTCAGATGAATATTTTGGCTGTCCACATTAGGCTGGATAACTTGCATAGAAAATATATGCTAAAAGATATTTGTTTCACAAATTAGGTTGGGGGAAAAAGAACGAAGGGTTATTCTTATGTTAATAAGCATCTCCTTAAAAACAATTTTAATGGAATGAATATGAATTGAGCACCAATTCTCCATAAAGGTAATATCAGACTACTTTTAGTTCAAAATCAGGTCTAACCCTTTTCTTTTAAGTTTTTTATTTGTGTCTTTTCAAATCCCTCCCTTTAAAATGTCACCATCTATCTATCTATCTATCTATCTATCTATCTATCTATCTATCTATCTATCTATCTATCTATCTATCTATCT
>JAOXYM010000007.1:15654699-15676934 GCA_028567055.1 Leptatherina wallacei | reverse complement strand
TCTATCTATCTATCTATCTATCTATCTATCTATCTATCTATCTATCTATCTATCTATCTATCTATCTATCTGTATTACGATCTGACTTAGTAGCAAAACATGCATAACAGGATATAACTGAAAACATTGTTAATCTCCCTTAATAGGTTCAGTTCTGAATGGAACAGGGGAATTTTTGATGGACTGATGTGTGAAGATGAAGCAGGAGACTAGTGCACAACAAGAAAGGGAGAAAGACCCTGGTTTGGGATTGTAATGACATTGAAAAGGCAGTAAATAAATAAGATTGGTTTGGTTCTCTTTGAAATCTGATTGATGTGTCTTTTGGGATGCCCCCCAGTATGAAAGACCTACTGAGTCTGTGGCTTTCATCCCTGACCGAAAATCGATGAGCCAGGATGTATGAGAGGCTTCTGCTCTCTACCCACCAATCTCTTGCCAGATTCCCAGGTAACTGTCTCACGAGAAAGGGAATAAGAGATAAAGGAGTTAGCTAACTCAACTCTTTTTTTTGTTTAATTCATATTTTTGGAAAATTGTATATACAATTACATTATAAGGGGTTAATGGGAGAAAAACACTATCTGGTGCCCCCACGACCCGACCTCAGATAGGCGACAGAAGATTACTGGAAATTGTATGCAATGTCATGTGTCACAATGCAGATGTTAAACTCTGCTTCAACTCAGAGACAAAGTATAATCAAGAGTTTCAGCCTACAAATAATTATAGTCTGCTGGTGTGGTTGATGTTCTGTACTCAGCAGAACAATACGTTGGACATTATCGGGTTGAGTTTAAATGCTAGAAAACTTGAAAGAAATGGTTATGTTAGGAGGATCTTGGACTGAATTTTGGATGGTATATTATGCTACAATATACTGGGTAATACTTCAGATATTGTGTAATATGTCAATGTAGGCAGTAATCAGTAGTAAGTGATTCCAAAACAAACAACAAAAAACTAAATCGATATTTTTTTCAAAACAGAAATTTGGGCAGATTGTTCATATTATGATCTAACAATGATGAAAGAACCATATAAAGTGTATAAAATCTGACTGACTAAAATAGTAAAACAACCAATTTGAAAAAACACAATGTGCATTTTTACCCTAATTTGACCTTTACAACCTTCAGGAACACAGCAAGTTCAACCAATCAGGCATAAACTAAGGACATGTTTTTAAATTTGTCCCAAATACTTAAAGAATCACTAAATCAGAGGAAAATTTTATAGCTAAGGATCTGTAGCATATATTTCATAAAAATAGATAATAATAAATTAAAAACAGAAACAAGAAAATACAATTGATAGAAATGATAATGAGGTACAATAAAATAAAATAAGGTCACAAAATGAGCAACATTCCCTGCTCTTTAGATGCTGGGTCATGTCAAGGTGCCATGTAGATACAGGGTATCTGCAGCAATAAGGAATCCAGACCTTTTTTAATGCCACTTTGATCAAATTTAAGACGTTACATTCACAAAATTTTAGTTTTATGTTGGTTAAATACCACTGGGGAAAAACACACATAGGTAACTGAAAATTATGTATAAAAAAATGCAGCCCCATGCAGCAGTGAAATGTGATTGTAGACCAGCCTTAAAAATCTTGAGCAGAACTAATATTTTTTAGAAAAAGACAAAAAACAAAAACAAATTGTTTAGCAGTCCAATTCGATAATTCAGATTTTAAAATGTTCTTCAACTTCCGACACATATTACACATTTCCACATTAATCTCTGAAGTTTCTTTATTTGGATTTCAAAGACATCTTTAGGTTTTGAAGACATTTCTAATAAAGAAAATGTAGATTGGTCTTATTGCCTTTTTATAGAGTAGTTCAAGTAGATGTGGAGGTAGCTATATTCAGTTATAATGCTATAGAAGAACTAAGATTGCAATACACTGAAATGCATCTTAATGTTGTTCATTTGAATCGTTAACCAGTAAATCATAACTAAGATGAAGAAGGGCAGAAGAAAATTAGCAAATAATATGAGACTGAACCTGATGCAGAAACATAGCTTCTGTGGTCGCCATCAATCCATCCTGTTACTGTGTGCTGAATTAGGAATGGCTGGTGTAATTGCATAACACATGACTATGGCCCCCGGGGTTAGATTTTCCATCTTACACAAAGTGGAGAGAAGGAAATAGGAAATGCTTCTGAAATTGGGTGTAATTGTGACTGGCGGCGCCTAGAATTGCGCTCAGTCTGACACTTGAGGTAGTCTGGTTAAGTGTAGTTTAGCCTAAAGGATGAAAAAGAACAGCATGCTGGGTGTAAATGAAGTCCTTTTGACGTTAGTGAAAATTCTAGTGCGACTCTGACAGAATCTCTCTGGTGCACGCTGCTTGCTTAAGGATGACAGGAGGTTAATCAAGCTTTAAAACATGAGATTACAACCGACATGACAAGTGGGATTGAATAGATTTGGCAAACTGTCTGATAAAACTGCTACAAGATCCTTTTTTACAAGTAAATTAAGGGACTGAAACTCTGTCAGTCATCCAAGTCAGTAAGAAAACACATAATGTACCAAACTAGAGTACATGATTATTGACAGTACTACTAACCCCAAGACTACAGCATCATTATTTAAATTATGAAGAAAAATCTCCACTTACCACTATGTACACACATGCATCAATCCACCAGAGACTTACTTCAGTGTCTTTTGTCTCTCTATCAATGAAGAACTAATTATTTCTCTTTGAGATGTACTTAAAAACTCCCCCAGGGGGGGAAAAAAAAGGAAGCAACTCTTAATCTCTGAGTAAATATTTATGTTTGCCCCATTACAATCCATGAGACAAAATCCCCCTATGTTCTATAGTAGCTGAATTAATTTCCAGATTCCATTTAGGAAAAAATCCATGGAGCCAGCATGTCAAAAGGATTTTCTTCTCTCATCACCTCAGAGTAGAGAATCCATGCAGCTGTTTATCAAACCAGTATTGGGCTCTATATCGATAAACAAGGAGCTGTCAGTGCATAATACGTCTTGCTAGCTTTGCAGTGGTGTTCTTTGGGGAAGAAAAAAAAATGTGCTGAGAAGAGTCTGATGCACAATGCCATGCAGGAAATTGAACCATTTTGTTGTCAAACACAGAAAAAAAGGAAAGTAGGTCACGGCACACGGAATATTAGAGAAAATATAATTTGTATTTACAAAGACAGCCAGTATTTAGTTATACTTTGATCTCCTGTAACATCTCTTTTTTTGTGGGGCAGGCATACTTATTTGTTGCCAGGTATGGCACACCATCTCAACAAGGCTTAGCTTTCTACCACTACCACTACCACATCTACCACTCATCATTGCCAAATATATACCATCTTCAAGACCAAAGATCTTCACTTATACTCTTTGCTCTATTCACTTAAGCTGGTTAGACACGTAAGGATTTTTTAAATCTGAAGAGATTTTTTTATCTGTTAGAGACCCCACACATGAAAATAAAAAATCAGGAATTGAGCAGTTTTGATCGTAGTGTGTGTGCTGTGCTCTCATAATCTCAGCGCAGCACACCACACACATAATGATTATTGTCCCATAGCCGATCTAGAATCCAGTTCTCAGAGCCAGATTTTTTTGTGATCTAGCAAAAACGAAGAGGAAGAAACATAGCAAGAACCGGAAAACACATCACCCAGCATGGAAGAGGACATACAAGACGAGGGAATGATGGTGGTCTTGGGACTATTGTTAACACAAAAATCCAGAACCAAAAAAAAAGAAGTCTTTGGAAAAAAGCCTGTAGGCAACATGAATGCAAACTTTTACTGGGTCCGCATCATTTATCGCCTGGGTAACCCTGTTCCCAGCCGGGTGGGCGGAGTTTTTACTCCATTTAAAACAGGCAATCTGCTGATGACCTGCTCAGATCTGAAGGATTGTTGAACTCCCCTTTTAAACACACGGGTGGAACAAACAAAGAGTTGGTTTGCTGATAAACTTGGAAAAAAATCCAACTTCTCCCAGGGTCATCCCCCAGCTGACGGTAAAGGGGCATATCCAGTACCTGCTTCCTTGTTCCCCAGGCATCTCGCTCTATTGATTGGCTACATTCCGTTCAACGTCAAAAGCCACAGAGTCACGACTCGGGAGTTGACTGCTCCCCCCCCACACGTGTGAAGATTTTTCGTCATAAATTGGGACAAAAACAGTTCGATAATCTTTATGTGTGAACCCAGCTTTAGTAAGAAGTTACTGAACTCAAGCTAGAGAAATGCTTCATTTTGTTCCCACGCCCTACATCTCATTCTCTGTTATACTTGAATTAATATATTTCATATGGAACAGCAAAGTGCTTCAATTTCAAGAGAAGTAGTACAATATGATATTCAAGTGCTGCAGAAATGCCCAGCCTATTTTCACCAATGAATGAACAAGGGTCGGTTGGTGTATTAGAATAGAAGAATAGAACAAAATGTACAGTGGTGTGATGGTTAGCACCGCAGCGTCACAGCAAAAAGGTCGCTGGTTCGAGCCTCAGGGGGAGTTTGAGCCAGAGGGGGTTGCTGGTTCGAGCTGGGGAGGGGTTTGAAGTAGTGGCCTTTCTGTGTGGTGGACACTTTGGAGTGTCTTCCAACTTACTCCAAAAACAATCCAGACACAGACAGATTTCTATCTGAGCTCTTTCAAACACTCTAGTACTTGATAAGTTTATAAACTGTCGAAAGGACAGGGTTTTCCATCCGTGTGGGATCTGCGGGCCGGAACCCACCAGACCAATTGAGAGGAGGTCGGTCCCGACCTCTTGTCAAGCTGATTACTCCTCATCTTATGCTTATAATTTCATGCTGTGTTGTTTTTTTTTATTGTTCAATAAATATTGGTTCTATTTCAACACGTCATCATCATTTTCCTTATGCAAAAGCAGATATAAACTATGCAGGAATTGATACAATTTTTCTTGCCCTGAGGCTTAAAGTTAATACATTAATTAATCCATTGCGAGGTAATTTCACAACAACTTCTAGCATTTGCTTCCTCCCATCAAATTAGAAATATTCCACTTTTTCAGGGACAGTTATTATTGTCAGGTGCCAGCTTGTCACTTTGTGCTGTTTAGTTTCATTAAACAATACTCTAAAAGCTTCGACTAAATCTCTTTATCTGGTAGGTGCTGGTTTAAAGTTGCAGCTAAAGTTGGCTCTTGTGTATGGGAAGAAAAAAAAAAAAAAAAAAAAACATATACTGAATCCTGACATACATGCTCATCCATGAATAAACCAGTATAATGCCAGGTACTTGGACATGCACAGCAGCAACTCAAAAAACATGTAACAGCAAGACAGCCTGCATAGTGTGAAGTGAACATTCCTTCAGAAAGAGGAATATCAGGTGTAGTGTTGCATATCAGTTTGATGGTTACCACTAATATGGGGGAAAAGCAGAATAATACACATAAACAATGTGAGTGGTGAAAACATGGAGATATACAGACCTGTCCAACACAGTATTTCCAAAACATTGCTACAAGACAGGAAGTGATGTCATGCTGTGACAGTGCAATGAACAAGATAACAACTGTAGCTGCTCCATAATGCAGAGAATGTGCTGAGTGAATTTCTCTCAACCGCAATGGCCACTGTGAAGACTGCATATTATGAGATTAAACATCTTAGAAACATGCGGGGAAACTCAATCAGCATACCTTCCACACCGGTGTGCTTCATGATATTGCACGTCAAAGGTGTTCATTGTAAGATTTACACCATGTCACTCTTTACACTGTTCCTAATTGGCTGTGTTTTGGTATTACTGAAAACAATGATACAAACTGTGTGCTTGACAGGTTTAACTGTTGGACCAACATGGTTATATTTTTCGTTCTAAATGTACGGGCCGAAATTGCAACATGAGATCTTTTCATATTTGATCTACGTATCAATTAATCAATTGATCCTGCAAGTAGATTTCTGTTATTGTTAACTCCAGCTGTCATAAAGTTTGGAAACATTTACAGGTTTTGACATATGTTCTAATTTCTGCCTGTAATATACATGACACCATTTGGTATGAATCTCTGGTTAATACTGTAGCTATTAGCCATTAACAAGGCTTGTTCATTAAAACAAAACTTTAATTTTTTTCTTGAGTACAGTAAATCTTACATGAAATATCTTTAAATGTCTCTTTTTTTTAAAAGTAGTAACTCAGCACAAGTCTCTGTGTTGTTGAAGAGCAGCTCAGCTTGAGTGTTTTGACAGGAAGGACATGTGAGTTATTCAGCCAGGAGCACAGCATTCTGAAGCAACATGTCGTTGGATGAGGATTAAATAGGTAGTTAAATAAACACACACCTAGAGTTCTGTTACCATAGTTAGCACCCGGCCACCGAGAGGATGGACTGGAAGGGCTTTGATCACCTGAAACAATGTTGGTGGTAAAAAGAATATGAAAAAATGGGAAGAAGAGAAGGGGTGGAAAGTGAACAAGGAAAAGAGAAAAAATGCATCAGAGGTGACACATTTGAGATATTGGCATAACCACTCCCAGAAGAAAATAGGGAAAAAAAAGACAAAGTTTGCTGATACGCCCACATAGTTAGATAAGTAACACAAACCCACAATAAACCCATAAACAGAAATATGGAATGATGAGCAGCAATAAAGGTGTTAACACGAGAAGGAAGTGTGAGTGTTGTTGTACATCTATATGTTTGTCTAGCCATACTGCATACAAGATTTAATCCATCAATAAAAACTTTGAGAGGTCAAGGTTTGTTTTTTTTGTTTGTTTTCATTAGAATGTATCAAGAATACAAAGTAAATTTTTAAAGAATACAAAGAAATATTTTGGTCTGAAAAAAGCATTCTCAAATTGAAACCACTCAGGGCAGGACTTAATAATAAATTATGAATAGGTTTTTCAATATCAAAAGTACTGTATCTGGGGGCAGATTTGCTATCACTCAGCACCTTGCTCATATGACGTTTAGGTTGTAAATAATTAATTAAAGTCGGCATTTCTTATCAACTTGTACAAGTAGTTTAGCATATGAAGAGCATGAATCACACAGACTTATTTCCTAAGCTTTGCAATTATACCTGATTGCTGATTGTGCCATTGTGTATTACAAATACAAAACGAACAAAAAACAAACAAACAAAAAAAACCCCACATCTTAACTTTTTGTCCCTGACATGGCGTGGATGATTGCTGAAAGAAAGATATAGAGATACTGGATAACATGAGTGATGGGTATGAGGGAACCCATTTTCATTTAATTAACTAAATTTTCTATTTTTTAGTTAAGTAAATCTGCCCCCCATTCCCCTTTTTTAAGGAGTTTTCATGACCAGATTTCTATTTCAAAAATCTATCTTTAAGACAGAGATAGAAAATTCCCTGTCGTGTTTCTGAAATATGTTTTAATGAGTTTTATTTCTTTCCTTTTTTTATTGTTTAAGAATAGCTATACATAAATCATCTTATACAATTGTTTATCTGATTTTCTTCCTCACTTTTTTCCTATCGTGATTGCCAGTATGGAGATGCCAGCACCTGTGGCTCCTCTGCAGAACTCTGACTTGCATATCAATTGACCCTCACACTCCTGCTAGGTGGTAGTCCCTTGGGCATGGCCCATTCATCATGACAGAATGAAATACATTATCACAAGGATTACACTAAATCAGCCACGGTCCTATTGCTAAGTGCTTTATAAATGGAAAAGGGACAATACATTTCTTTCGTCCTTCACTGAGACACTCGTGACTGTGTGCAGTTTGTTTGTGTGTAGATATCTACACATGTTGAAACTATAATTGTGCATCAATCTTCAACACAGTCTGATGTAGTACAAGCCGCCAAATACAGTATGTATACACATTTGAGAGTAAAGCCGAATTTTTAGGGTGGTCAGCAGCCAACCGTGATGAATACAATCAAATTCCTTTGATAAGCGGAAAAAAAAAGTATTTTGCTGTAAATAAATGACACTGACAGAAAAAGAAATGGAAAGTGGGACATCATAATAACAATGTTTTCCTTGTGCTTACCATTGCGTGGTGTCCGTTTTCGCCGATCACGGAAGGCTGCTCCGGACTGTAGAGCTTCCATAAGGCTATCCATCACACCAGTTTCATCTCCTTCTGTAAGACAACAGATAAGAAGAAGCAAAGGTATTTATAGGACAAGATATACACTAACAAAGCAGCATGAAGTACTTAACACAATCTTTACAGATAAACACACCTGCCTAACAAGGTCTAATGTTACAAACTGTTTTGGATGCCTTTTTACAACAGGTTTATGAACAATCACAGTCTATAAAAAACAAAAAACAAAAAAAAAACTTGGATTCCAAACGAGCTTTAAACAGTCCTTCAAAGTGCACTGGTTCTGAATAAGGCCTGTCACTCAGGTGTGTCTTTATTTCCAGTAAACAGCTGGCTTACTTAGTTTAGAGTTTGGTTTATTTTAGTTTAGAAGAACCTCAGGATGAAAGCGTCCAGTGAAGGTCATTGACAGGTATTTTTTCTGAGGTTAACGCAGGGAAAGTAAGTGCTCTTTACAAAGATTTAGTTTGGAGCAGCTCAATACCCGGACGCTCTATCATTATTCAGTCAATGACACTGGGACCAGCCTTCAAAAAACAGTCACTGCAAACCATTCCAGCTGTTCTGTGGATCTATGAGAGCAGAGAAGCGAAGGCAGTCAGCGTTTTAAAATGCACTTGTTATAAAGCCAACAGCATTTCAATCTGTACCAACATCACACTATGCATATGCAGCATACAACTCGGTGGTAACAGAGTTAAAAAATAAGCAGAGGTTCTAAATCTGGGTCATCTATCTTTACGCTTTAATACTAATGAGTCAGAGGGGCGACCTTTTTATCATTCTGGTCCAGAATAGGCATTATTTTAAACTAGGATCATTAGGGTGAGTTATTGTGAAGCTAGAGACGTGGCAATCAATTCTTTTGCATGTATGATTTAACTAGCCCTTCCTCAGTGTTTAGCATCTTGATTTTGCAATGTTTATACAGATTGTTTATTGTTGTTTATTGTTAAAAAGATCCCCAGTAGCTGTCCCCAAAATGGAACGAGCAAACCTTCCTGGGGTCCATGCAAGATGAAGGGAAACTTTCAAATATAAGAAGAAACAACTGCTACTTCCACAGACAGCAATTTCCAAGTATCAGGGTGATCAATCTTTGGTTACCTTAGTGCGCTCAAAGTGACAACAGTCAAGCAAACTGATTCTATGAATAAAACACCTTGGCATTGTATGGCACTCGATTAATTAAATCAAATGGCACATTTCATTATAACTTGTCTACAGATGTTGTTTCCTTCTCCTCCAGCAACAAACCACCAAACCTGCAGTTAGTCACGCAAGTAAAAAAAAAAAACACACAATAAACAGTAAAACTAAGAATAGAAACATGTCTTATGCAAATTAAGAAAAAGAAAAAAAAAGTAATCCTTAAATCGTGCTTGCTAATTTTACTCTACCTCATCCTCTCTTTTATCCTCAAGTCTTTCCCAAGGGCTACTTTGAAATCAAAGTATCTGTTCCGGCTGTGTGCTGTGCTTAAAAGCAATCCTGATTAAATCAAGCTTAATTAGACCAGCTTTATCTGAACAAAACCAAAGCCAAGCCAAGTAGTGCTTATCTAAAATTGCAGCACTACACCTCAGATAGCAAGCTCATTGGTTTTAAAAGGCGACCATAGGTTTCGTGTCCTGTGGACCTGAAGAAGAATACGGTGAACAACTTGCACTTCTAAATCAACTCCCAAGATCTCTAGTCAGTCTTTCATATGTAGGCTAGCAGGAACACATTGTGAGTCTGACAGAAGGAGGATGTATTAAGTGGCAAGTAAACATTTATCTACAACAGCCATGCTACAGGAAACTTTGTGATAGCTCCTTCTTCATGTAGACCTGAACATCACATGGGGCACCTGACACTTTGATCAATTTGTCCTACTTCTAGCTTAACTGTAGCACAATTCATCATTTGTAATGGCCAGGACGTGGGAGCTCTGGTAGACTGGGGTTCAGGACGGCAGACACAAAGAACCAAAATGACTAAAATGGGAAACATACTCCCCTGTCACTTCACAGGGCTCAATTAACTATATCCTAAGCTGTCCGAAGCTTAAACTCGGGCATTGAGACATTCTCACAAATGAGCCTTGAGAGTGTCTAAAGTTTCTCACAAAACTATACAGTTATTCTGCTAAGACAAGGTAAGCATTTAGTCTGGATATTATTTAACTACACTTATTCAACTAATCCTCAAAGCAAACTTTCTTAATTACTTACTGTAGCATTGCTCCCTTTAGCAGACATTTCCTCCTTGCTCCTCTAATTCACTCGTCTTATTTTGAGCTGTTAAACCTAAGCCAAATATTCTTCTGCTTCTCATTAGTGGCTATGATACATTGCATAGAGAGGAATTATGGAAAAGCTAACCTTTTATGCCCAAAGATCTTTCTCAGGAGGAAAGATCTCCTCTGCTCACAGGAAATTGCTTTCTAAATGGGTTAAGATGAGCTAAGACCCAAGACATTGACAAACCCTTCCAGTAATGAAACACCTTGGTGGGCACCCTCAACCGACAGCCTTGGGGTCCTTTAATGATCTTATTAAAGCACGTGGAAGTGTGGAACATGGTCGCGGCTTTTTTAACTTTCAGGTAATTTCTTGAAAAGTAAAACCTTTAAAGATGAGAAATAAAGCTCTGTGAAACTCTCCCAGAATCTCCCAGAAAGATGGTGTACATGTTCCTTATCTCTCACTCTGATTCCTTCCTACCTCCAATCCTCCACATCCTCCTCCTCATACTTTACCTGGATATCTGGTGGTACCTGAACCTAGAGGCTGTGCCAAATGTAGCTGTGAGCCCTGGGGATAGACTCAGTCTGAGATATATTTACAAGCAGCACTATCACATTTTCTAATTAGGAGGAGCAACAAGAGCAATGTGCTCTCAGCAGGATTGCCATAAAAACTTCACACATCAGATTAGTTTTTGCTAAGAGAGAAAAAAAAAAATACAGGCAGTAAAAAAGCAGTTTCAATGTACCAGTCACCAATCCCAGGAGCAGAGCACTAAGTCGAATGTCGACACCAGCCAAGGGAGGAGAGGGAAGGATAGGAAAAGAATAAGCACAGACACTTTAAGTGTCACTATCAGGGAGGAAAACTGTAAAGATGAAATGAGGTAGGAGGAGGAAGAATGCAGAAGGTGGGGATGGGTTGGGGTGGGATACATAAGGCAGCAAGGGAGGGAAGTGAAGAGTTTCTGTAGGTGCAGTGGTGCGTGCGTGCGGTGAAGTGGGTTATTGAGAGGGAATAATGGAGCAAGGCAAGACACAAGGTCATAAAACATCTTCCTGGATACTTGACGACTTGAGCTCTGTGACATTTAATTATTTCTAAAACATACACTGCAGCGTGTGAGTGCAGGCACACAGACCCTCAGCTACAGTTATACCTGCCACGTGTTTAAAGTGATACAAATGTGTGCTGCTTACTTGCAGCGGGATTGGCTCCGCTTATCAAGGCTAAATGTTTAGTGTGTAGACTCTTGGCTGACATTCTGTGAATAACTCTGACATAGAAAGGAGGCAAGAGGAGAGAATAGCAAGCTAGAGGAAGCAAAATGGAGAGCAACTCTGGCTAATGTCAGTAAGGTGTCATATGTTTGTAGCAACTAATGGCAAAAAACATATGAACTCAGGTTTCTAGCAAAGTTGTTTACAAGAGAAATGCATCACTGGCTATGGTCATTCTGAAAAAAAAAAACTCTGATTAGGGTGTAAATATGAGTTTCATACATGTTTGAGTTGACATTTCATCTGATCACAGGTGCTTTGTATAAAATAATTAAAAATTAAAACAGCGAAAATCCAACAATCTATAACAAAACTGGAAGAATTGATACCAATTATATTAATGTCAATGCAGCTGAACTGGATGGACCATATTTTACTTTAATACCATTTTGTACCATTAGATGGGATGTGGATCTCTGTAGTATGTATACTAGCCAATAAAAGTCGATATTGGTGTTGATTTTCTTGCTGGGGAAGACTTTTGGATGACAAAGGATTGAATGCAAAAATAAAACTTTACTTCTGGACTTCTAAGTATTAAGCTTGTATTGTTAATGTTGATATTATGTGCAGCATATGTTGTGGCTACGACTTATCACAGTATCAATCTTTATTGCTAGTTGTTAGCTATTTTCTTGTCATTACAGAGGACTTTTTTGTTTGGAATCAAGGGGCAAAAGAGCCAATAAAGATTTGATTAATTTTGTTATTGGTTTTTTTTCCCCAATTTTTGTTGTTTTATAAAAAAACAAATAAAAGATATAATAATGTAAATCTTAAAGCCTTGAACTTGATTCTGGAAAATCTCTGCCCCCTTTTGGTGATTATTTTGGAAAACCAACAATACAAAATCCACCTTAAGAGACACATTATGTCCTCTTACACCACTGCAATTTTTTCACCCTTACAAATCTTTCTTTACATGAGATTGCATGAGTATTTTTTCGAAAACATGGAACATTACTCGGACTTTCACATCGCCCCAAACACCCACAGGGTACCGATTCTGCTGGAGGCTAAGGGATAAAAACAGCAGTGTGCTTTGCCAAGTGCTGTGAGAACTCTGGTAGGACATAATATTGCAATTAAGATGTACAAGTTTACATAATGTGACTAAGATTATCATACACCAAAAAACTTAACTCCATCATTGCTTCCTCCAAATATGACCTGAATAAGGTTATGGTGTTGGGGGGATAATACTGTTTACATGGCGGTCTTAATCAGATTAAGACCTTAATTTAATTCCTATCTTAATATTGCTGTGCATCTAAATGTACAAAGCCTCCATACAACCAGATTCAGATTTTCTCCCTTTTTAACTTCTGTCAGTCATTTTAAACACTAAGGGGAGAAAAGAAATAACCGCTGTCACCTCAAAAACATGACAGAGCTTTTCACTCATTCATCAAAGTGGAAAAAAAATGAAATAAAACAAAACAAAAAAAGATGCTGTGCACTCTTTAAACTCCAAAGGGATGACAGTCCTTTAATTATACAGCAGTGTCAACAAAGCCTGTTCAGAAATTCAATTTGCTATCTGTCATCTCCTGCATGTTTTGCTGGGAAGAAAAAACACAAAGGATCGATTGAGAACTCAATTTCTGATAGCTCACATGTAGCCCTGATGATTCATGAAGGAAAGAAGGAACAAATTAATGTTCTGCCTACTATATATGGAATTCTAATATAACAGAAAACTATGACATCCTGTATGCCACAAGTAAAACTTGTAATACCACCAGCAAGTTAGTTATACATCCCAAATATTTTCTTTTAGATGCATAGTTAAATCAATCGTAGCTGAAAACAGTTTCTTGTGGATATTTATGATCACAGCTCTTCCCTCCTGAACTAAATCAAAAACACTCATATAAGAGTTGTCTATTGCCCACTATCCACATTCTTGAGTCTAATGTGCTCTGTAATGAGATCTAATGAGAGCTTACAGGCTTTGTGCTTGATAAATTAAAGCCACTGTGAGAGAGGAACACAGTGAGAGCTTAACCTCACCCGAGTCACCCTCTATGACTCCAGTCGAGAAGATGAGAAAGAAAACGGGGGACGGAGAGGAGAGGAATATCTCTGCCTATTTTTTTCTTTGCTTGTTATAGATTGTTTTTGAACACATTTGAGCCCATCTGTTCCCCAACAGACAGTCACCTGTGCAATTAACCTGGACCATTAGCTGTGAAACAAAGGCCTCAGTGGAAGGAGGGGGTGCTGCTTTGTGGCCAGGTGGATAGGCAGAAACCGTACTTTCTTTAATCTCAACCCCTATCTCTGTGCTCACTTGTATGCACCTGCTTCTGTGTTATTTTCACACCTGAATTCAACCTCAGCCACTTAAATTTACACGACCACCTGCATTACTGAACACCCCCTTCCTCTTCCAGCACTGTTTTCCTGCTTTTTAACTGTCTAGCTTTGAGCAGAGGCGCCCTCGACTCACCCTCCTTCCCTGCTGTCTCAGCAGCTCCTAAGACCTGGACAGACAGACACCATTGCCACAGAGAGGACAGAGAACACAAGTGCCTGAAGCACAGCATTCATGTACCTGTTAGATATCTTTCCTTTGCTTTTCTTTTCTCTCTGGTTTCTTTAACTATATCTTTTCTGTCCGGCCACCTGACCCTTGCTAAAGCTTTGACTCGATGACCTGAAAAACTTTCCAGAGAATCTCCAATCTGTAATTTGCTTCAGTATGTGTGTGCATCTGTGCATAGATACTAGTTCATTTCAGATAAAGGAGGAGGGATGTGGATGGAATGGTAAGATGGCAAATAAAAAAGACAAACTTGATGAGCAAACCCACTCATGTCCTCCCTAATCAAATTACAAAAGCTCCCACTGCTGTCCGTTCCAGGAGGAATGGCAGTGCGGCTACTGTGTTGTTCCCTGTTTGGCGCCAGGGTCAGGGAAAAAAAAGGAAAGCAAGATGTGGAGAGGGGGAAGGATGTCTTGAAAATAGCAAAAGTGGATAGAAGGTGAAAGGTGAGTCATATTTCTCATGCATGAAGTAGAGAGAGAAGTGTTGGAGTTTGGCTGGCCTGGTCACTGCAGACCTGATCTCACAAACAAATAAACTATGAGATGTCCTGGCTGCGAAAGACTGGGAGAAACGTGCTGAGAAGTTGGATGTCAACGAGGGAGAGATGAAAGTGGATTAGCTGCTGTGGCGATTTGCATTCTGTGGTGGAGCAAAAGCCCCAGCGATGCCCCGAATAGCTGGATGCATGAATAAGTAAACAAACAAAAACAAAAATAAACCCTCCATCTGGATGGATGCTGCAAGGCCCCAAGTGAGAAACAGTAGGGAGGGTAGGTTGGGAAGATGGAAAGAGGGGGAGGAGAGAGAGATACTTGCAGCACAGCCATCAGTAGTCTCTTTCCTCTGCTATCATTTACTTCTCCTGCCTCCGGGCCACCGCAGTTAACATACAGCTATCACCATCTATCCACTGCTTTTGGCTAGTTTGCCCAGTAACACCACCTACACACAAGGGAGAGCTCAAACCCGACACTGACAGATGTTAAGTTGACACACTTTCCTCGTGCCACATGGGGTCACATTGCCAGGATGCCAGTTGGGCCACAGGATGCTGCCCTCACAGTGGAGTGGACCACTATTAACCCCTCTTCCATAAGTAAGGTCCTCTAAAATAGGCTACAATATGGTAGGCCCTGACCTATATTCATTTCTACTGACCTCCCAGCAGGACTTGCACTTAACTGTGTTAACTTTTAACCCAGCTCTCACTGTAAAGTGATCAAAATATGTATCACTTAAACAAAAGGACTGTTGATCTTTTAGTAACACTTGAGTATGCAAAGAATGTTAAGAATCACTTTTGCTTCGAGTTTAAATTCAGTCATTTGTTTCTGTTCAAGCTCAGCTAATTAAATCTGATCTTCTCTCCTTTGCTGTATCATTAGAGAAGAATTGTTGTTTTGCTTCTGTAAAATCTGAACATCCTTTTAAAACATTGTGTTGTATGTATATTTTTCCCCTTTATTCACATTGAAAGCTGGTATAGTCTGTTGATTTTAGTCTCCTAATATTGGATCACTGAGAGGAAATTATGTTTTACTGTGCAGTTGTATCAGCTGCAGTGTCTTCCTTAATGGTACCACTGGGAGTTGCTAAATCTTACACCTTTAATTGCTTTAAGGTAATCCTCATCCTTCCTACTGCTTTTGCATCAAAATGCTTTTTTATGCAAAAAGCTTAATGGATTTTATTCCAAAGAATAAACAGCAGACACAGTCTTAATCATTGGCAAGAATGGTATGAAAAAGTGAAGTCGGTACAGTCAGCAGACTGGAGTTCAGTGATGAGGTGGAAGCTGCGGTGACTGAGCATTTTGGTTGAACCACAAGCAGAAAAAATGTCAAGAACTCTGCACTGCTTTTTACTTAAGTTGTGCAGTAAAGAAGTATTTGGCAAAACATATTTACTGTACAAAAACTGAACAAGATGCTGTTTGTAGGAAGGTCATTTAATCAGATTAGGAGCTAATGGAATTAAATAGATTTCAGAGAGGCCATGGAAGCATACTGAGCTGGTACTAATATTTCAGTGTGGATTCTATGTTTTAAACAAGTGGCACATTTGGATGGCGAATGCATAGTTTTGGAATTGAGATCAAGATAATATCTGAACCAAACCCCACATGGGCTTTTTGCATCAGTGAAAGGCGGTGTCGTCTAGGGAAGCTAAATGGATTTGACAATGGGATTTGATGGTCTTTGTAGTGAGAGTAATTAGGTCTGATTGACTGTAAAGTGACTGGTGAGGTCCAGATCTGGGAGGGGAGATGATCAGACATGTGAACCACCCACAAATTAATGAGATTCAACTGTGCTTCAGCTGAATTAGCCAAGTACAAGAACAGCCATGAAAGCAGTTAGAGACAGGAAACATCAAGGATGAACTTACAGTGTGACGAAGGAAGAGAGAATTACACAAAAAAAACATCACATTTTCTTCACTTTGGTAAAAAGTTCAAAATGCAAATATTGCTTTTAAAGCCGTCCTTTGAAAGCAGGCTCCTTTTCCTTATGCTGACACTTATTTGCTAGAAATATCATATTCTGGAAAAGCAGTGGAGGACTCCTTTATTTTATCACTTCAACTTACAAAATGATAGTCTGCAGTCAATAAAATATATATTTATTCCTTGCATGCCACTTCCTTATGAATAAGTTTCCTTTCCTAAACATCTCAGTTCATGCTGCTTGGTCTTATGGGACTGAGTGTAGATGCAGCCGTCTAGAATCTCTGTGTCGTCGCTGCCTTGGGGCAGATTCCGATCCTGACTGGAGATACTGCACAATCTAATATGCTGTTATTTATTAGACTAGGTGTATGACAGGCAGATAATCCTGGCGCCCTTGTTCCTGTCTTTCAAGGTAATTATGGAATTCAGCTATCTGTACGTAGCAGTCGCAGAGAGTGCTTTGTACTCTTTCCTGATGGAAACAGCTCAGACACAGGAGCAAAAAGAAAGCAGTTTGCTCAAAGTTTGGCGTTACACTTCAGTGACACTTGCTTTTTTTTTTTTCTTAACTCATCAAATGTCATAAAACCAGGTGTGATAGCCATCAATGCAAGGAAACAGAAATTACACAATGAATAATAAACAGGTGACAAATTCAGAAGCTTTGTACCATATATATCACTGTTACATTGTTGAAAGGTCTGTCCCTGTTTGTTATGCTTTATATCCGACATGAAGGTCAGTTTTAGCTCTAACATCGACTTCATTTTCCAAGCTAAGCTGAGGAATAGCAAGAATCTCTTTCAGAAACATATCTTTTATCTCCTTGGGTCTCTGACCTTCACGTCTCTAAAGCTATCTCCCCTGGTAATATTGTTTGTCACGTCTGCTGTGCTGTGGAGGCGCTATGCAAACTTAGAGAGCCAACCTGTCCACCCTGCCGCTGCATGTCAGCGCTTGTCTATGATCACCTAGCTGGCATGGCTGAGACGCAGGTATGCGATGGCCTACTGGCAGCTGTCAGTGTCACACAAAGCCATCAATCCACAGCCTCGGCACTGTCACTCCTGACAGGGTTCTGCCAGCCATGAGCAGTCAGCCGGCTGCACAGAAATATGTCAATTTAGTTTAGTATACCACACTCACAGTCACATCCATTTGGAGAATTTGCTTAAAAAACAACAACGATGCTGCCAACCTTGAAAGGAAACAGTGTGGTGAAGATGTGCTAAAGTTACAGAGTTAAAGCAAGTGCTCTAAATAAAAGCAACTGATTAATATGGTTGAAATGAGATTTTTTTTTATGAATGTGGATCAGAATTTTCTTTTTAAAGCAACATGTTATCATTTATTCACAATAAAACCTTGCAGCTGCAAGTCGAACAGAGTTTGTAAAAAATCGCTATTTCAATAAATACATAAAAAGTACAAAAGCATGCAAACCTCAGTCTGCAGTCAAGATCTAACCTAACTAATCTTACTGACCTACTTTGCTCATATTTAGTAAATGTGGTGCTTTTTTGAGAAAAGACCATTTTTATTTATGTAAACATACACCATTTCATCCTCGACGAGTGAAAGGTTGACAAGAAGGATGCATAAATAGAAGCTGCAGGCCCATCATTGTCAACATGCCAACTGCTCTCTGCAGAGCATCATAGAGACACAGAGACCTCATTCTAGCAGGCCTCGCTGAAAGGGAAGAACGACTAAACAACTATCATCAACTCAAAAAAAAAAGAAAAAAAACAGCTTTAGGGAAGAACGGAGAGACAATATTGCTATAATCAAAAACTTACTGAGGGAACACTATTTTACAAACTATTTAAGAACAAACAATATCCGACACATGCAAACTTAAATTATTATAAAATGTTCTTAACATCTGTTGTAGTGCACCTTTTTCATGTCTGACTCACATATTTGAGCGTAGTGATTTTTAAACACGAGTATAGATTTTGTAGTGTGTGCTCAGCTTCCAGATGCTGTGTGAACAAAGGCAACGACTTAAGAGATGATTATAATGTGCATTCAATTGCTATATCGCAACACATATGCCATGCTAGAGCACATTTATTACAAATAATATTCCCACAAAGCAAGCCAATGTATGGCTATGTATGCTTCTGGTGTCTGCAAGCTGTTGCAATGGATCGAGGCGACTGCGTGGGCTCAGATTCATTCTGTGAAAAATGATGTAAGCTAAATTTAATGATAAAACAGCATCTGTGAAGTGTTCCCAGTATGTGCATGTTTTTAAGGGTTTTTACTAAAACTGTAGCTATTTCTTTCTTCTTTTTTTCATTAAATATATTTATTTGAAGATCTAAAAAGTTATATTTAGTTGGGCAACTCATTTTGAGATAGCAAAAAGTTGAAAGCTGAAAATGGGTATGCTTCTAAATTCACTGCTGGGACTGTTTACTCACTGAAAACTATGAGGGGTTTTAGGTAAATATCTCATAAAAGTTCTTTATGCTATCTGGACTAAATGACATGTTCCACTGACTTCTATTTCCTGATTGTTCATTTATTCCTATGTGCTACATGCCAAGCTGCAGACACTCGCCACAGACGGGGGCACTGACCCCAGTGATGTCTGCTGCACAGGCGACCTGAGGGGCCTCCCACAAAACCCCCTTAGAGAAGAAATGTCCAGATGCTCCACCAAGCTCCATCTCAACACATTCAACAAGCTGCTTGTGACATGGATTGTTTCACTACAATAAAAATAATAATACTAAAATTCTACAGTATTCAACCGTCATTTCCAGTGATGTAAAGTGGTTCAGTTAATGTTCAACATCTGGTCAGTTCAAGAGAAAATGGAAAATCCACTTAGAGGAAATTAAAACAAATGGAGTGACTGGGTAATGATTTCATAAACTATCTCCTACAATTTTTGATAATTTTCAGAAAATCTGTTTTAGTGTTGTACTTTTCCCATCTATCACTCAAGCTTGTTGAAAAAAGTGTGCATGTAGCTGTACACAGAGAGAGTGTAATACCAAGTTTTATCAAGTGTTTTTTTTTTCCAACTTCCCGAAAGCGCTTGCCTTTCCCCCCCTCCCCCATCCTGGTGCCATTCTGGCAAAGCTAAATGAATTAAACTCTCATTTAATATGCACTTCATTGTTAATCATTTGCAAGTGAAGAGGATTAGGTTGCAATTCTCAAATTACATTAAACACAATACTATGATCCATCTAGCAGTCTTTTAAGCAATAAAATGAGTAAATCAGTAAATCCCTAAAATAGATAAGACAATGACCTCCACATAATTCTCCTAATACAATAGACATATGTTTACTCCATCTGCTCAGTTAATGCATTTGCAAACAGAACATTTGCCGTTTTTTTTCTTTTCTTGTCTACCATTTGATCAGCCTGTCTGTCAGTCTGATTGGGTCAGCTATAAACTGTCCACTTCAAGGTTTTATGTAGCCTTTAAACTTCTGGAATTCAAAATTTAAAAAGAAAAGCTTTTGGGCATAATTAATGGTAAGAGGACTTTAACAAATCACTTTGTGTTGCACACAGTAATATCTTTTCCAACCTTTGCAGACAACAAGATTGATACTTTTATGAAATATTGATACAAAAATCTCCCTCAAATAACTAACTCTTCAAATATTTGAAGCACATGTTGAATTTTAGAGCAGACTGGGAGAAAGGAGCCAAGACTCTCAAGCCAAGGCTGTCAAGAGTAGAGGAGTAGATGCACAGAGAAGAAAACACTAAATATGTGTGTCCCAACCAAACAGTTTACAGAGAAACTGAGAGACACACAGACAAACCACAAAGCTGCTTTAACATCCAACCTGCTCCTGGCTCAGATTCGGGACTTCATTCATAGGATCCATTTACAGAACTCTGCTTTTGTTTGTCCTTCCTCTGCAAGCATTTTACATAGAAACAAGCAAGAAAGCAAAAAGAAACTGTTCATGGTTCAATGAAAATGTGTAGTGAATGCAGGTAAGAACCTTGACGGATTAAAACACAGTCGGCTTTGTGCATCTTTGATTTAAAAGTGTGTATTCCATAACTTCCAAGGTCACTGTCATTGTAACAGTCCAGCGATCGAGTTGTTGGTGCGAAGGACAATCCCCACTATCTCCAAGGCTGCAGGCAGCGTTGCCCATGTCTTGCTCATGTTTTATTCATACCAAATGTCATATTATGGCATTCAGAAACCAAGATCACAATCTGCACTAGCAGAAATATTTAATATCATACCTACTTCTCTATCCTTCTCCATCTGGTTTGCCAGACTTAAAGAAGCCTCCTTCAGCTCAGCCATGTTGGATTATTAAACGTAAAGCTTTCAGAGAGGTCAATGCTCAGGGAACAAAAAAGAAGAAATGTAGCATACATCAATTATCTTGGAGAGTTTCTGGCGTACTGAAGACTGTCTTGTCACATTTGCCATTGTAGCTGAGCTACAGAGAGGTCCTTGGCTGGCACTGACATTTAGAAGCTGGTGAAATGTGGAAATCCCAGTCTGTTTGTCATAAAATATAAATAAATAATGGACAAAAGACCAGACTGACTGCCTACAAAGCCCTTCCAGGCTCAAAATTCCTTCACAATGTCATTGGGAAAACTCACATAGACATCTAGCTCTGTCACCCTAAATTTTCCATGTGTGAACAACTGCAACTTGCACTGATCAATACGTGACTTGCTGGCATAGCTGGAGGACAATAGAGCCATTCTAGCAGATCATAACAATAAATCTAATAGGCTGCCTGAAAACAGTGTTGAGCTGTGCTTTCTTACATGTTGCTTGCACATAACTGATGAAAAAATTTACTGCAGCATCATGATCGTGTTGAAAACACCACCAACAGAGCAATACAGCCTTGTCAATAAATAAGCCTTAATTTCCCGTCTTAACAATGTGACCGATGTTTCAGCATGTCCCTGCTAGCAGACAATGTCTGTATGTTTATTTGTGACAATAAACTGTGCAGGATTTTTAAAGGATTTGTATACTGCAGGGGGAAATGTCTCTGTCAACAATGTGTGGATCAATGAAAAATAAAAATTCTCACATACGATGTTTATTGTTTGGAAGCATTGAATAAGATATAGAGGTGCAGTCAATATCTGATTCCCTCACAGATGGAAAGAAAAAAAAGACCTCTCACTATCTACCACATCACCCTCTTGCTACTGAGTTCAAATCTGTGTGAAACAGAATCCCATGAATCCCCCCTTTCCACCCTCATGTTCTCGTCCCCCAAAAACTCCCCACCTGCTGCCCCGTCTCTGTCCCCATGGCAGCATGGTGAGAAGTGGCGTACCTTTGTTCATGTCAATCAACTGCTTTTTCTTCTGCCGGCGCTCCTGCTTCTCACGCTCTGCTTTCTCCTTTGCCAGCTTGGCTCTCTTGATCTTTTCCTCCATCTCCCTCTTCTTGTGGTTCTCCTTCACTGCTTCCTGATGAGGCACACACACAAACAGATAAAATCAGAACGAGGCTTCTGCCACCTCTGCTTTTTTATTGTCTTCTCTACTGTATAGTGTACAGAAGCAGCAGCAGAAATAAGTGTCAGGAATAAACAATATATCAAGTCCTGTGAATATATATATATATATATATATATATATATATATATATATACATACATATATATAT
>JAOXYM010000007.1:15597486-15616787 GCA_028567055.1 Leptatherina wallacei | reverse complement strand
CATCCATCCATCCATCCATCCATCCATCCATCCATCCATCCATTTTCTGTACCGCTTAATCCATGCAGGGTCGCAGGGTTTGGGTACCTAGACAACATAAATTCCAGATGCTTCCTAAGGGAGGTTTTGAACACGTTTCACTGAGAGGAGGCTTTAGGGCAGATCCCGGACCTGCCAGAGAGATTTCATCTCAGCTGGCTTGGGGATGACTTTGGTATGATAAATCATGATCTCTGTTGCTTTTCCACAGCCAACCATACCCTGACCTGGTAGTCGGAGTTGAAGTGCAACCTCTCTTCCTGTTTTTGGCCTTCCTTGAATTAAAACTAAGAAGAATGTGACGTAGAAACAAAAGACGAGAATGGTGGACATCCAGCGGTTTGCGTTCTTTCTTCTTGGCATTTTTTTATGGCCGAGTTGCACAGGAAGTGACGATTCTTTCGACCAATCAACGGATTACAGTGTGTCAAGCTCTACAATTTATGGTCGTATTTGTAAGATTGGTACACTTACAGAAAAGTTCTATGAAGTATTATGGGTCAGCCCCCGTTTTTGCATGCGGAAACAAAAAAAATAATCCTTCCTATCATGTTCCTATCATAATTCTAGTATTTATAAAGGCAAAACCTTTTTCTAGACCAACAATTACTTGTTCTACCATTTTTTTACATCCTGCAATTATCTTCACATACAACTGGAGTGTGTTGGCATTTTTACTAGGTCTTTTTTTCCCTCTAATTTCTGTTGTCTTTTCAGAATGTCATCAGGTCAAATGTCAACGACAGAAAAAAAAAGAAAGGGGAAATTTGTCATAAAGTCCACACCAGTGAAGAAGTTTCTCACCGAAAAAAATGTGTCCAATCAACAGCGATGTATGAAAAAGAAGAAAGAAAAAAATTTAAGTAAAACCTAAATTTAAAGGTGATAAAGGTAATGCAACAAGTCAAGCGATGTAAATGTCATCACTGTTGTGAGACATTAACCACCTGAACTTTTCAAAGGACAGATTTATCTGTAGCCATGGTAATCCATGCCGTGGCAATGCTAATGTTAGAAAGTAACAATAACCCCTTTTTTCTGTTAATTAGACTAAAATACTCTCTAGTCGACACTATGGGTACAAAATGAAGACAATACAATCCATTGTTGTTAGTGGACATGGTGTTAAACTGATATTCATTATCTTTACTGAAAAACACTGCTTTCTTAATCAGCAGCTGTTCTGGGTTTTGGCATACTAGTTTCCACACTTCAACATAGTTATTTCAAGTAATTTATACTTTTTGTGTGGGTTATTAATTATTTGCTGTCATAGATAAGATTTAAAAAAACAAAACAAAACAAAAAAACATTTTTATGGGACAATGAGAAGCTCATGAAATGCAAGTAAATAAAAAAAAGAAGCACTGAGATTGCTGAAGATCACCAAGTATGACAGGCTGGGCTAATAAAAGCTAAAAAGGGACTGACTGCAAGCAGCTAAAAGATCATGCCGGATGTTTAAATTATTTGAACCCTTTGATTTATATCAGTATAGAAAGCTTACTTAGAACAGAGGTTATATAATGATGGTGTGTGTTAACTGGTAAGTCATTGGTTTCCTGGCTTTAAGTGGATGAATAAGCTTTTAAGAACACACAAGCATGATAATTTTAGAAATGCAATTATTCTTTGTTTTAATTTTTTTGTTATCCATTTGTTTTGTTTTTGTGTAAAAATAGCAGAACATAATTGCCAAAATGCCTTCTTTGACAAAGAGTTACTTATTTAGATTTTCAGTCTATATGCATTTAAGAAGGAGTGAATACTTTGTGTCAGGATCAGAAGATACAGCAAGTATCACAGCAGCAGATATTGGGAGGCAAAGTATAAAAAGGAACAGTTCCATTGTACTTGCTTTTGCTAAATTAGTTTAAAAGAAAATCTGTACATGCAAATTGCAGGAGCATGGAAATCAAGCATATGAAATATAATTATTTTTCAGGTGGAGACTATGACCTTGCACACAGAGTTTTAAGAATACGACCACTACAAAAGCCTGAAGCATCATAACCCCTGCTGTGCTCTCCATCACGAATGAGCCTCGAGAGCACATTTAGCCCACAGAGTGCATGAAAACTGCAGTCTGTCATTCAAATGGCTCCATTATTCTCTATTTTGCTACATCATGTTTCAACTTGCCTCAAGAAACAATATGGAAACCTTTCCAACTAGTTTTCAATCACAATTATGGCTGCCATGATCTGCTCTGCTGAGCTGGAGACTTTTATGTTTTTTTACTGGATTTTAACACAAAGAGGCACAAATCCAGCTGGTTGATTGTTCAATAATGGCAGACATACAGTGGTGTTGTGCAACAACACCTCATCACTCTTTAGCTGTGGAAGTACTACACAACACATCCATCCAGTTAACACTTATTCTTTCCTACACCTTTGAATGTGTTTTCACGCCTCTCACAATGTGACATGTAACATCAGGCTTGACATTATTGTTGTCGATAAAAAGAAGGCCCTGCAGAAAAAGTTTGGGAACCACTGAGTTAAATTTACATTTATAATCTGACAGTCTTGTCATACAGCACCTCTGGTGTGGACCTGTGAAGAAAGAGGAGCTGCTTCTATGAAGAAAAAAAACAAAACAAAACAAACAAGGACAACAACAAAAAAACTCATTTACAGAGGGGATGGTTCTCCCCTCTGTAAATGAGTATTTCAAAGATTTCTAAAATATCAATGTCCTTCAATGCAGCATGTAATGGCTAAATTGTTCTACATAGTAAATTAATAATCCGATCTAAGTGGCTGGTGGAGGCTGATTTATACTTTAGCATGAGCTATTAGCTGGAGTCAAAAGTTAAAGTTGCTAAAAATAAAATCAAGCAGATAGTGAGATACCAAGTTAGCAACCCAATTAAAAGCTTGAATCACCCCATATCCCATGGTTCAACTACTGTGTTTTGTTCACGCAGAAGATGGTAAATAATTGTTAAAACAGGCTTTGCTAGCCATCAGAATAAAAACAAACCTGACTTATACCTCTACATTCTACTTCTCACAGTCACACAGATGCTACATGTTTTAGCATTTTCTTGCCACTTATTTCCTGTATCACAAATATGTGGATTAATCAGAGCTGTTGGCTTCTCTTAGTTGTATCAGTGCTGTTGTTGGTGCTTTAACGTCACTTCAGAAAATGCAAAATATAAAGATCCATTTTGTGGTCCAGCATTGCATAATGAAGATAATGTATCGGTTTTCTGTTTTTAACCTGTTTCTTTGTTATTTATCCTTTGTGTACTTTATTCTCTTTGTAACGAAACTGGTTGATGTTGACCAGAGTCTGGCCATCTTGGCTCAAACAAACCTTAAGCCAATCGGCTTTCACCAAATGTGTAAGGTCAGCTGCAACTGTGTTGCAAGGTTTTGGGAAGACTACTCATTAGTCTGGCTGCACTGACAAAAACGTCTGGCAGAGCGACACAAACAGGTACATCAAAGAAAGTATAAACTGGAATTTATGCTAGCACCGACTAGTCACCCAATTCACAAAACGTCCCGGCCTCTGATGCCTAATGCTCGTTAATAATGTCAAGCATATAGGTAAAAAAAAAAAGGAACATTTAAAAAGTAAACCAATAAAAAAAAGACAAACAACTAGACAGATGCAGGCTGTACTTGAGTAGATCTAAAAAAAAAAATGTTTGCAGGATACAGCAATAAGTGATTTGCATTTAGAAAATGCGAATGCCGCTTAGTCCAATTCAGGGTCGCGGGTGGGCTGGAGCCTATCCCAGCATTTATCAGGTGAGAGGCAGGGTACACCCTGGACAAGACGCCACACCATTGCAGGGCCAACACAGAGAGACAAACAACCATTCACACACACACTCACTTCTAGAGATAATTTAGAGTGACCAATTAACCTAACCTGCATGTCTTTGGACTGTGAGAGGAAGCCGGAGTACCCGGTGAGAACCTACGAGTACGTGAACATGCAAACTCCACACAGAAAGGCCACTACTTCGAACCCTTCCCCAGCTCAAACTAGCAACCCCCTCTGGCTCAAACTGTAGGAAAGCTGTAAGATATCAAAGCTAAAAAGCTAAGGGATCAACCACAGGCCTCTATCAGAGAAAATAAATTCAAGGTCAGCTGCTGGTAGAGGTGGCAGCTGTTTCTCACAGATCCTTGTTTCTGTTAAATGACAAGGCTTAGGACACACTGACAGAATACAGTCATTGTGTGTGACTGGAAGAAAGAGAGACAGCAAATCAGATGGGTGGGGCAGGGTTGAACATTTTACGTTACTCATCCATTTCTATTTTTATGTCCCCCCGCAACTGCAACATCAAAGCCTTAAATGCTTCTCTCTGTCACATAATGTACCGATGCGCCGGAAAGAAGTCCTTATCCACAGAAACCTAGCTTATGTCATGTACTCATGCTCATGAGGGAGACATTATCAACGCAACCAGTTTCACATCCCAGGGTCACCCTGTCTACCCATGCTGCTAATTGGAGGTTAATAAAAACTCACAAAAGCATGACTTTTGTTTTGACTTGCAGTACATTAGCTCTGCTGATAAAAGCTATAAAGATAGTTGCAAACACTTCATTTTCCATGACATGCCTGACATATTACTGATTTAATGCACTGGAAAAAAAGTAATGAGGATATCAACATGCAATACCAGCAGACATTAGATAAGAAAATTGCCTCTGAGGCAAGTCAGTAAAGGCAGCCTGTGCCTTACAGATACAGAAAGTAGCAAAACAAGAAGCACACATGAAGTAGAAATGATACACAGACCTATAACGATCTGAAGTCTTGGACTGCATGTTAACCTTGTGAGTGACATAGAGACTAGGAGTTACACATTGATTGTTTCAATTGATTAAACAGTCAATCGCTTATTGGCTAGTGTGCAGAGGGAGGATGTTGTGTTCACTGACATCTGTTTGCCTTGCTCAGACATAACAGCACATGGCTCACTATGTAAAACGGAGATGCTACCTATTCTTGATTGGGTCATGCACTGCTCCTATGCAACGTGTTTCAACTCTTTCACATTGTCGATAAATATTAGATTCCCATACCTAATAAAGTATTCGATAGGCTGCCAGTATCGGGTTGAAAGAGAAAGAGAGCGAGAGAGAAAGAGAGAAAGAGAAAAAAGTAATTCATAAATCAAATAAATGATCAAGGTCTCTTATAAAGAAAATAAACATAACCAGTGCTTGAGTGTGAAGAGGCAGTGTGGAGTTACAAGCCACTCAGTACATGTCATCAGCAAAGAATATCCTATAAAAGCTAGAATTCAACAGTGTGTTTTGACAATTCTGTCTCGGCCTTGACTGGCGGAGAATGGCAGCCAATCCTCATTTGAAATGCGACAAGGAAAAACAAAGCCTGTCAGAAAGACTTGGAGAGATGTCTACTGAGAGCCACATGTGGTGAGAAACAGAGTCAGGGGGTGGGTGGGGGAGTTTAGAGGAGAAACTGTTACTCCTCCGCACGACTCTGTCCCTGAGACACACGTCATGCTGCTCCCCCCTCAGTGGGTGACTCTGACAGGATACTGTTGGTGCAGCACTCCCCCTCTGCGTGATTGATGAGCCTCATTTTGCCAATTAATGGAGAATCCCCTGTTGACTACCATCAGATTGCCGTTTGTAACTGTTAGTCTTTCTGACTGTCACAGATTCGTTTTAATTAGCAATCTCTTACTCCTCCGACTTTTTCTATGGCGTCTAAAATTTGCAGAGCTGAGTGCTCAGTGACATGCTGGGGAAATGGCCCAATGTGTTATTTGCCATCATTAATTCATTCACAAAGTGCATGGCCTTAACTGTTAAAGACCACATTGTATTTAGTTTTTTTTCAAAGAGTCAACGCTAATGTCAACCATATAAAGTATCTTATAATCAATTAGCAAATGTGAGACAATTAGTTCACTTTACTGGCATAATGAAGCGCCTAATTGCACTACAGCAAGCAAATCCAGTCAATAAGTTCGGCTAATCGCTTGTGGGGCCATGTATACGGGCAGGCTGCCGGAGAGATGGCCTGCAGTCATGTAGTCATAGTGATCTGTGGGTCCTGTCAGGAGAGAAGAAGGATAACCGCCACAGAGGAAAGTTAGAAATCAACAGAGCCCAGTAGCAAACAGCATAACAATGTTGTATTCCCTCAACAGCAGGAGCAAGAGAGGAATAACATTACTGGGGGAAAGCAGGGGAAGTTTGATTTACATTTTGGAATAGCTTTTGACTTGAATACACAGCCACTTCAGCTAATGACACTCAGGCCTTTTCATCAAGAAGCCTTCTGCATGCTTCCCCATGTGGCACTTACATGCTGTAAGGAGTAACAGACAATGCCACAAGGTAATATACTATAATATACAGCAATAAATGTCTGCCTTTGTACAAATCCATGCTCGCTACACCGTCTCCCACCATTTAGTTCATCTTACCCTTGAGTTTTTATAATGAACTTCTCCTACAGCAGCCTTATTATTATTACTAACAGCTATAAGACAGGTTGAATTAATGGATTTAGCAACAGCAAAACCATTTGCATCATCTGTGTCATTTTTTTTAAATATGCTTTTTTGTGAGTCAACATGTGTCATTTCCCTCCAACCTACCTATGTGGTGATTCACAAGCTGCACACACTGTAAAACCTCTGCGGCTCTTATTTACTTGACAAATAACTCCAGTCACGTTTCCCCTCCACTTGCATTTGATAGAATAATTTGCCAACAATAGGCGCACCATTCACCTGAGTCTAAGGGATTTCATTAAAACATCAAATGAAAGTGAAATCATGAGCCATGACGGTAGAGAGTGGGGATGGCTAAGCAGAGAAGCGTGGCTGGTGTCTACTGCGGGATTAGAGCTCAGCAACAAGTGCTCAAGGGGGGCTTTGCATCAAACCCAGGAGCCCATGACAAATGGGGGCGCCTGGGCCTCTGTCTATTACCCTGCACTAAGCCCAGGCCTTTTGGGGAAGTAATGAGGTGCATATTGGAGCCTCTGCCACTGGGTCCTTAGTCTGACTTTCAGTACTGCAGAAATAATCAGCAGAGACCTGGGTCAATAGAGGCAAAGTTATACAGCTGCCGAGCGACACAGAGTAACACAAAGATAAAAACAGATTCATTAAACAAATTATTCTCTTTTCAGTACATCAGAAGTTGGTAACACTTATCGATTGTACAGGTATTGCTCAACTAAAGAATCATAGGTGTGTAACAGTGTATTTTATACTGCAGGGCAGCAAGCCAGAATCCCTGCAGGACACAGAAGATCCCATAGGACACTCTCCGAGACTGGTAGGGCATGGGAGGCATTATCAGTGGAATATGACAGTTGTTAAGTCAGGAGTGAAGGGATATAACCAGAGTACATCATGGGTGTACCTTTTGTGCTCTGGTGCCACACCCCCCTCTAGCCTCTGGAGGCTACAGTCTGGGCCGTCTGTCAGCAGGCTGGTTAATAGAGCTGCCACATGAGGCCAAATGTCACAGCCTAACAAGATACTGATTGGCCAACTTCTAGGAAATTCTTTCATATGACCTGAGGGCACAGAAATGGGCAGTCTGTCAGAGACAGATGAAAAAGTGGGTGAAAACACAATACTTCTGTTGACAAAAGAAGCTCTCTTTTATTTAAAATTTTATCAGAGGTCTACAAATTCATTTGTTTGGTCTTAATTTGAATTTATGTTGGTGCATTAATCAATGTGAAATGACTGATATCTTTTTCATTGTAAGAAATTATTTAATGAATAAAAGTTGAAACACTGAGCAAATTCCACACATAGTGATATTACTGTCATCTCAGAAACTATCACTGAAGTCTGCTCATTTTCCAAAGACTCATACTAACCACTCTATTCTTCTGTCTAAAAATAAACCTTAACACTAAACCGTAACCCTTAAATTTAGTTTAATAATATCTGCTAAGAGATTTTTTTTTATCTATTGGAGAAAAGTCTATATAATATCACTCTATTAGTAGATTTACTTCTCCACATGAGTAACAAGAATGAAAAAATACCAGCTCTATCCATATATTCATTTATTCAAATAATTAAGAAAGTTCTTATAATACAAACACATGTTTACAAATTTAAAAAAATAGGGCCAATTTCGGCTTCCACAGGCATCTTGAATGTAGCATTGAACCTTAGATAAACTAACATGTTGCATGTTTTTCTTTTATATTTTCTCCTGCTAAAACACCCACTTCACTGGTGACAAGCAATGACGACTCCACCAGTGATGACAATATGGCTCGCACAAGTATGAACATGGTGCAACAAGCATTACTCATACCTGTCAGGAAGCAATCATCCGCTGCAGCTGTAATTTTAGCAAGTGTTCGTACAGAACACACATATTGGAATGTGTTAATTAAAAAACAAAAACACAAATCAGTATCTCCTCTGGCAATACAACATTCAACATGAAAGATTGCTATTTACTATAAATATTGAAATAATCTGTTGCTTTATTTGAGTGTTTGCATCTGTGTTAGTCTGGTTATTTATACCGAGGTGAGCGACACAGTAGCAGAACCAAGGTAGGGGATAAGACCACTTTAAGCACCTCTACTTATTTAAACTTGTTTCCAAATCATTTTTATAATTAAGAGGCAGTATCATTTATCTGTGCTTTAGTTAACTGGCAACAAAGTTTACAATGTTTTTAATCAGAAGAGTAAAACACGTGAGCGTTGTGATTGTTGGTGGGGATTGAAATACTGATCAAGAAAGACAACCTGAGTTAACCCGCTCCTATTACACCTCGTTTTCCTACACATAAAACTGGACTACACTACTGTACTCCACAAGACTGTGCTTCTCTGGGAGAAAAAAAGATGTTTCTGCTGTTTAAACTGAACAGTCTGCTAAATAGAACAACAGTTTCACTAACAGTCTTTTATTTGACCTTAAGTGTCTGGTGCAGACACAAAAGATTGTTGCACCTGTACACAAACCTATCCTGAAGCCATAGAGTCTACAACTCTGACTGTTTGACAAGGGCCATCCATAAACACAATGTAGTGAGCCTCTTCCTTTGAAGAGTGAGCTAAATCAGGGTGAAGACTCTGGAACAACAAAAAGGTGGTACCTGTGTAAATGTCTCTGTCGATTTTTAAGCCACAGAGGTGGTATTACAGACTTGCCCTGGGGCTGTGAAAAAGTGTGCCTGGCCTGACCCTGACTGGGCAAACTAAGCAGGTTTCTGAAACTGACATTGTGAAGACTGTGGGCTCAAATCCAACGACTCCAGGCAACCTTTTCACACAGGAGGTTTCGGTAACTAATGTAGATTTGTACTTTTCAGAAACAGCAGGTTTTTCACGAACGTTTCTGAAAAGAAAATACCAGTAAAATAACAATACAGTCTGCAGTCCAGACCTTTCACCAGTCTAGCACCCAGACTCTTCTGTGAAGCAATGCTGCTGTGATGGATGCAGTATGTGGTTTAGTATTGTTTTGCTGGAATATACAATAGATGAAAATCCAGACAACATTTCTATGAAGTAGACGTTGTCTGGTTGGGAGCATATGTTGCTCTAATGCCTCTATGTACTTCTTTGCATTGATGATGCCTTCACAAATGTGCCGACACACCATAGGCACTAATGCAACCCCATAGCGTCAGAGATGCAGGTTTTTGATAGAAACGCTGGATGGTCCCTTCTCTTTAGAATGCAGGACACAGCGTCCATGGCTTCCAAAAGGAATTTCAAATTTAGATCCATCTGACCAAAGGACATCTTTCTACTTTGCATCAGGCCATTTTAAATGAGCTTTGGTTCAAAGAAAATGGCAGTGTTTCTGGACCATGTTCACATATGGTTTCTTTTATGCAAGCAGGTGTGTTGAACCAGGAATACATTGGAAACCTGCTGGATTATGGCCCTCGTAGAACCGCACTGAGTAGCTCTAGATGGGGGAGGGATTTATTTTTTTAAACTGTTTAACAGTTTTTAGATTCACTTTGTCACATATTGGTGAATATCTGCCCATCTTTACC
This sequence comes from Leptatherina wallacei, assembly GCA_028567055.1. Lineage (NCBI taxonomy): Eukaryota > Metazoa > Chordata > Actinopteri > Atheriniformes > Atherinidae > Leptatherina > Leptatherina wallacei. The sequence continues at coordinate 15,606,732 of JAOXYM010000007.1, read as the reverse complement.
TTTGAACTGCTCCTTGTATAGCAGTCATGTTACTGACCTGTTGACAACTAACCTAATTGTTTTCAAATGTTACTCCAGTTGTTTTTGATTTGTGCCAGTTACTTTTCCAGCCTTTTGTTGCCCCAGTTCCAACATTTTTTTAGATATGTTGCTTACATCAAATTTAGAACTAGCCAATATCTTATATATAAATAGTAAAACGTCTCAGTTGCAACATCTAATATGTTGTTTATGTTCTTATGGGAATAAAGTAAGGGTTGATGAGATTTGCTAATTATTGTTTTCTGGGTTTTTTTCTGTTTTTTTTTTTTTTTGTACATTTTACACCATGTTTCGACTTTTTTAGACTTGGGGTTTACAATATAATAATGAGTACATCAGTGATTCTAACATGTCTGGCTTCTGATGTCATACAAAAAGAAATGTGAAGTCAGGGTCACATTTTAGATGTTACGAGTTATTAAGAATTTATTTGATTAATGTTTTACCCCATAACTTATAACTTAGTTACACTAAAATTAACTTCAAAAGTATTAAATATTTTATCAAAAGTATATGAAGACTCTCACCTCCTGAGATTTGACTTGTGTACTTGTGAATAAAATCAAACAAAACATGGTTCAAACGGGCCCAACCTCCTGTGGCTACAAAATTAACATGATTCATAAATAATAAAGAACTAAAAGAAAGAAAGAAAACATTTCAATGTACACTTTAACAACACATTGCTGTTAATATTCTAATTTCAATGTGGTTTCTCTCAACAGAGTTATAGTTGTAATTTATATTTGTACTTCAATACTGCCACAGGTATCTTGGGGTAGTTAAACTCGGTATCCGCAGCTAGGGGTGGGAGGGAAAAAGAATAAAAAGAAAAAGAAAAAAATACAGAATTGTAGTTAAGAGCCTATAAAGACTCATCAATGTGACAATGCCATCCAGTCCTTGAAAAAACTTCTGAGCAAAGCATGACTATTTTCAAACTAAAAACTTGGCCATGAGCAGTAGCTTCAAGCCAGTCAGCTCCATTCACTCAGCCTTGTTGAAGAATTTCCAGGCTACAAGGACACTGGGTTGGGGAAACTCTGACAAGTTATGCTTGACACACAAAAACAGACACACAACCAGACACTAAATGGAATAAAAATAAATAAAAAAATAAAAACAATAAAGAAGTCAGGAGTCTTAAAAGATGGTAAAACAATCTAGAAAACAATTTAAACACAAAGATGCTTGCAAAAAAAGAACAATGTTTCTTTTTCTTTCGGTTCAGGCACATTCTCTGCAGGTGGAAACCATTTCTTTCCTGGGGAGTAAGTATATAATTTTCTAAGACATACTATATTTTTCTAAAGTAAATCACAACAACCCATGCAATCTAAGTGCATGCTCATTGTGGGTTTTAGATGTACACACATCTCTGTGTGTGTTCCCCTGCATGTGAGGACTGTGTTCCAGTAAGTTCCCATCAACAAAAAGAGGTGTGCCACACATTCATAAAGCAAACCATGCCTTACGACAAGTCAGTGCCGTCACAACAAACTGCTGGTTGCAAGAAAACCCTCTAATGATGGCATTTGTATGACTTGCACCCCAACTGATCCCAGTGCATTCATGAATGTGCAAAGAATAAACCCCCTGAAACATATCTGAAACTGTCTGAAGAAGAAAGCTCCTTGGAGCTCAGTCAGTGAAGATGCCAGTGGATGACATGCTATGGCTGTGGCATTGTGGGAAATAAAAGGTTAAGTTGAATATCAGTATGCTGGGTTAAGTCATTAAGTGCAACACAGGGAGATGTATTGGACATGTCCAAGCATTCATCAAGGTTCAGCCTGGTCTCTCATCGCCCTCATCAAACCACCTCACTGCATCAATATTCTAGTATGCAGAGTCCCACTCTTCTCTATTCCATCATATCCCATTTGGGTGTGTGTACGTGTGTGAGAGATTGTGCATGTGATAGCAATACCCTCTCTGGTGAAATAAGGCTCTCTGGGGGCTTATGCCTCAACTGTACAGCCTTTGTGGGCCCCCATTACTTCTGACAAATAGAGATCACTAAACTGCTGAATAAACACCCCTTTCAGTAATTTGCATACATTACAGTAATGGAAAGTGAAAAATGTATCAATAAAGCCAAAGGAAGTGCTTTCACCAAGTCTTTCTTTCTCACTTTCTTGGGTTAATTTCTTAATTTGATATCCTTCCATCTGACATTTTTAATCGGACAATATTCAACATTTGAAGCTTAAATAAATTAGGAATGCTAACCGAAGCTGCTAAAACAAACTGATTGCATCATCTCATTAGATGGCTTTGGGATACAAAATGTACTTAAAACACCTTGCAGTGACCAACACTTGAAAAACAAAGACTGAACAGAGATACATACTCATCTACATGCAGCCTTATTTCTACCTGTCTCTCCCAAACACACATTCACACACAAATACAGACTGACTCATTCATCACATAACCCAACAGTCAAGACAACGCAGCTTCACTTAACTTTTTCAGGGTTGCTCGAGCATCAAATGCATGACTTTTAGTTGTTGTTCTTCCATCTGTCACGCTTCAAGGCGCCAACATCATTTTTTCTTTCTTTTTTTAAATCCCAGGATAAAGTTTAAGAAGGTATCTTTGCCTTAACTCTTCTATCTTATGTGCTGCAATGGAACTGTCAGCTTGAAATATACAGTTCTGTATTTCACACTGTCGTTGTTCCAACACTAAGCAAACGCTGGTACTAAAAACGGCAGCAAATCAAGCACTCTCTGCTTTCTTTCTTTAAATCTCTGTTTGCTCCATGTGTATGCACTTTGATTTTAATGTAATGCTTGCATGCACACAAAGCCTAACATCTGATGTCTAAGGAGGTTCAAGTGGTAAAAAAGTTATCATGGATGAGAAATTTGAGAGGAATGAGCTAAAAAAAGAAACTTAAACATCTATACACATGCATTTGTGATGTGCATGCACTGAGGATAATGTAATTGCTTGATGCCAATGCTCCTTTATCATGTACCATATTATGAACATCAAAAAGAAGAAATAAAATACACTTTAGTTGTAAATTTTTTCTGATACCTTGCTATTACACTTATTAATCTTATCACTTTTGTATGCATGTGAGATAAAAAAAAACAGCTTGTAATCTCTGGGGAAATTCGTGAGAGAAGTAAAAATGGAAATGGCTCACCCTTTTATAGTGCCTTTTAACCTTTGCTCGGATGTACAACACCTGTTTTTATCAAGTATCCCTCATTCACTTAATCCAACACTACATCACGCACCACTAGCTGCAGAGCTGCAGTGTAAAACAAGATACTTGCTGAGGTTCAGAGCCTGTCTGAAAGATAACAATTGCACTTGAGCTGAAAAATTAATTATATTAACAATTGGCAACATCTGCCGTCAGCTGGAGCTACTTGATCCACAACATATACGCTGCGTCATCATCTTCAAAGGTGGGGACAGTAAGGCTACAAGATACGCTTCTGGCTATTTTACCTCTAGAGGAAATACTTCAAAAATTGTAGCAAAGAAACACGAAGACACAGACGCTAACGTCCCAGCAGAAAATAATACAAAAGCTAACACAGAAACAGCAGCGACTTCCTTTTGGTTTATGTCTGCTTTGTGATGATTTTAAATGGCCAACCCCCCAACAAAGTTATTGGAAAGCTAATACTTTGAGATGTATACATTTGGTTACACTGATATGTGCATATTACAAAAGAAAAAAGAAAAGTGATAGATATTTCTGCGTGAAACATTTGCTTTCTATGTAATGATCACACATGTGTTTCTCCACTCATATGGACAACAAATTATTTTAATTATCTGAAATGATAGGGATGGCAGTGGCTCAGGTGGTAGAGCAAGTCGTCCAATGACCGAAGGGTTGGCGGTTTGAATCCTGCTCCCCCAGTCAGCTGTCCTGAGGCAAAACACTTCACTCTCCTTGCCTCCAGTGTCGGCATCACTGGTGTATGAATGCGTATGAATGTTCGGTGGTGGTCGGACAGGCCGTTGGCGCACACTGGCTGCCACGTTTCCGTCAGTCTGCCCCAGAGCAGCTGTGGATACATACGTAGTTTACCATCACCAAGTATGAATGAGGAGTGGATGAATAATGGACCCAATGTAAGCGCTTTGAGTGCCGCTAGCAATAAAGCGCAATATAGATTTAATCCATTATCATATCTAAGAGACAATGGTGCAAAATGAAAGAAGATTTTTGGGATCATGACGATCGTCAAACACAGTCCAAACAATAAATCTTCAATTCCTTCATAGCAGACACTTGAGTAAAATCTGATGAAGTTGACAATTCATTTATTAGAATTCCTTTTTATACTCAAAGTGTATAGCTTCTACACTGTCCACTGCCTTGTTCAATGATTACAATGCATATGTGGGCATTGTGTAGGGCAAGTTGAGTTTTTTTTCTTCATACCTGATCATTCATTAGTCAATCAAAACCAAAATCAATAGATTATTTGATTATCAAAACAGTCATTTCCCCATATTGGGCAACCTGCTGTTCCAAAGCAACCATTCCCATTTCATCTATTGGCACACACTTGTACATCGATGTGTTAGCTTCTCAAGGAACACTTTAATGATCCTTAATGTATGAAACAAGACCATAAATACATGCAATTTATTCCCTCTTATACTCTTTCAAACCATGACAGTGGAACAGGTGTGAGAGGGAGAAGAGGAGAAAGAGGGAAGTGAGGTGTTTCAGGTCATGGCCAGCCAGCTTCTCTCTGCTAACCTCTGGGGAGGAACTCCAGAAAGTGAAGAAAAGCCATACTGCAGTATATCAACTTGTCTACATTTCCTTTCACACAAGATTCTAGCCCTCAAAGAAAGTCAGGGAATCAATACTGACATTGACAGGCAGAGCAGATTTCCTCTACCACCACCACAAGATGTTTACCTCTTCTTCTATTATGCTAATACGAATACACATCTTTGATTAGGAGCACATGTTTCATGTTTAGAAACCATCACTCTTTCACCACCTGATGAGCAAAATTGGTTTCTTAAATATCAGATGAAAACAAGAAGATATTAGGTTAAATGCTACCTTATGAGCGAGGACCCAACATATGGGAACACCCACTCATTTTTAAACAACGCTACAGGAATATTTCCTTCCTTAACAATCTTAGATGCAAACAGAAGTGATACAGCAGGCTGTTCAACTATAGATATATATTTTTTTAAAGGAAAAAAAAAATCCATATGGAAAGCTGCCCTAACCTCAAGGTGTTAACAGCAGAGTTGACTTTCATCATAGCTCAAACCTTTACAGTGAGGACCTTTCCTCTCAGAGAGGACATTCAAGAAAGTGCAGGGACATGGCTAATTCAATTTCGGAGCAGAGATGCTTGGGTTTAAGTGAAACACTCTGTTATCAAAACAGGAGAGGTGCCATGAGAAAAGATGGTTGTGTGGAGAGGCTTCTGTGGCCGGTCAGGAGATGAAATCAGGGATAGGCGATAAGATGGTGTGAGGGGCTAGAGCCCCTATTAGAGTCCCCCAGGGGACAGGCAGCAGTGGCAGAGTGCAGTAAAAATAGCCACGGGCATGATTTCGCTCTTGGGACACATGGAGGAGTGAAGAGGGAGATCTGATCAACATTTCACAGCAAGGCAGCCAGATCCATTCCCTACGGTCCCCAGGGTGCCACCTATCACACCAAGTGACTTAAACTGCTTACCACTGCCAGGCACAACAGAAACAGCACACACTTTTGCCCGTGCTGTCGACAAAACAGCAAACGCAATTCCCTAATATGCTTCAGCACGTATGTTGTAGCAGTGCAAATTAAGCGTAAACCAGCTCATGTTGTGGAAAAGACCAGAAAAAAAGGATATTGACATTTTTTCCACAAACTTATCTTGTTGGTCATCGGTTTTGGGGAAGTTTTCAATGTCACTCTCGAGCCTCTGAATGTGACGCTCCATGGTGGTCAAACTGCCCTTCAGGATCTCAGCAGACACTGCAAACCAAGACAAAAAAAGGAAACCCAATAAATGGATTACTATCAGCACTGGGATTATACATGAATTATTATCAAGTCAACACAATTCCCTAAAAACTTTGTAGGTTGTAACATACTGACTTCTGCATACTCCATGTGTGTGGCCTAGAAAGCAAGCATGCATGAGTATAGTTTGTATGTTTGTGTGTCTGTCTGCTGTGGCTCATTAATCAGTCTGCAATCACTGTTTACAGAGTTGCTGTGAATTCCACAATATTCAGATCAGGTCTTTCAAGTAGAAACTTCAAACAGCGAGGAGTGTCTTATGGGATCAGATGGGACAGGAGCATGGCTGCAGTATCATGTTCAGGTTACAGTTAAGGGTTTTGTTTTCTTGATACACGCACACACACACACACCTACAAAATAATTTCCCATATTACAGATAAATAAATAAAAAAGTCAATGTCAAATGTCTGCGACAGTGGCTGCTTTATGTATACAACAGTGGACTGAAAGCCTTTAAATCTATTTTGATTGGTTTTGATCTTAAAAAAGTGCTCAAACCCCTGCTTAGGTCTCATGAACTCCTTTCTTAATCATTCAATCAAAGCCAACATGACATTGCCTTGAGACCATGAGAGCTTATTTAATAAAAACAATTTGGTCTAATGGCTCAAGTAGGTGAAAAATAGAAAGACTGAGGCATGCACACTCATTCCAATTAAATTGCTTCAAAAGCTAGGCAAAGACAATAATAATAATAATAATAATAATAATAATAATAATAAACCAACAGGCCAACTCTTCTGCATAAATAGTTAACTTCACTGAGAGTCAAAGCAGTTGTTTACATCTTGTAATCTTGCTTTGGTATATATTGGTGTTTATAAATGGAGCTAAATCAAACAAATGAACATTAATTACACATTTGTCTCACTTTTCGGCAATTTTCATTTAATGTAAGTTGAACAAAACATTAGAATAGCTCATTTTAATTTGCATCTACTCAACATAATTTCTTTCAAGCACTGACTAAAAATGAAAACTTCCCCAACCAAACAATTAAAAATAGTTATCCAACACCATCTACAATGATAGTTCATGCACTGTAAGTGAAGAGAAGAGGGGGTGGGATAATAGACAAGCTGTCATGGGATGTTGCCTTGGCTACATGAGGTTCTATTCTGTCTTCGCTTAAATCAGTTCCACAGCTTGGGTTTGATCTCAATCTCATTTTCCAACAATGAGAAATGACGGCAATATTGAGAATCAAATGCACTTAAACACCTTCAACCCGAATACACAACCCCTTAACACATCTACATGTTCACAAAGTGCCTAGTGTATGTCAGTCTAGAAGCAATACAGTGTGAGTGCTGGGTAAAGTCTGCAATTATTCAGCTTTACAGCTAACTGGCTGCATACAGACGAACTGGGAGATTCACAATCCTTCCTCCCCAATTCCCAAAGAGCTGACTTCTGGGAATGACACTGGGTGGTGGTGGTGGTGGGGGGGGGCTCAGTATCACATAGCCTGTTTCTCCACTGGTAGAGCCTCAGAGATCTGCATGCTCGCGCCACTCTGATATTAGCTTCACTAATGGTGAAAAAGAAAAGTGAACAGTGGGAGAGGTGGGCAAATGATGCAAGAGAAGAGACAATTACATTCACACAGAGCCACAGGGAGGTCTTTGTCTGGCACTGTGGCTTCTGATAGCGGTATTATAGTAGCTTGAGGCCTGAGTGATAGTACTGGGTAATAGTTTGGCTGAAACACTGATTATAGTAACTACAGTAGCCAAGAAATAGTGGCTCAAGCAAACTGCAATGGTGTTTCAAGGGAGCTGTTAACAGGATCAGAGTGAAGCCATGGGACTTCAGAGCAGCCTATTGTTTACAGGGGAACTGCTCACTGTTGAGACACACTGACACAGATATAGCAACTGAACTGTAAACAATGAACAAATGCATTTATTTATTTTGTTTTCAAATACACTGGTATATATTGGCCTGTCAATGCTTTGTAGAAACACAGTATGTGCTACTGTGCATCTTTGTTCTGATAATCTAGTGTATACAGAATTAAGCAGCAACTCTTCTGGGATGTCGTTAGTAAAATTAACACAAAAATAACACTGCGACTTTCAGGGGACAGAATATGGCAACATGAGTGTCTTCTGAACACATTCCAAGTGGATCAGAGGGGAAACAAAGAATGGGGGAAGGGCTGCACATTCTGGTAATGGCAGTGAGGAAGACCTGTATATGCATATGAAAAAAAGTTGTGAGATGTATGGGGAAGAAGGGGGGCGAGGGGGAAATGAAAAAACTATCGGAAAGGCAGAATTTTAGCTTAACATATTCATCGATAGGAGCTTAGTAATACTGACTCTCTGGCACATTCCTTATTCCTAAAGAAAAAGACAAAGAAAGGCTAAACATATTTCATTCAGCTTTGCCCTGTTTCCTTCAAGTAAACTGCCAGGGGAGAAAAAATAAATAAATACCGCATAGCTCCCAATACCAAATCAACCACTATAATGTGAAGATGTCAACTTTCTTTTTAGTCGTTTGTAAAAGGGGGCAATTTTCATTTTGATTTATAGACAAATAATACCAATCATTCAAGCAGTGTTCTTGCCTTGCCGCCTAGGGTTATAAAGAAAATTGAGATTTATTTTGAATGTTGCTGCCAATGTAGCATAAAAGATCCAGTTTTAAATAATCTTTACACCTCATGAAAACAAAGACAAATGCTACATAAAACCAAAAGAGAAGGTCATTCTGGGGTGTATTCTGGGGTGTATTTATCACCTTGGTGTGTGTGCTGTGTATGCTTGTGAGTTTGTGATAAACTAATACAGACAATAAAGTATCCTCACTAAATACAGCTTTTCTTGCTGATGTTAGGAATGTTGTTTCACAGTGATCTATTTATAATGTTTTATTTGATATATGTAAAAAACACAGAACATGTTCATAGACAATCAAAACTGGTCCAAACAACTGTGTTTTGCTCAGACTGCAGAGAAGACGTCATCTGCTATTAAAGTCTTTGTAATTCCACCAAATATACCACAATGTATTTCAGAGTAGCTCCAAATATAACCAAAAACTCATGGTGTAGGATGAGGCATTGTGGAGGTTGATCAACAAAACCTTATATACAACCTTTGTAAACTCAATTTTCAAGTTAACCATATAGCCCTGCTTGCCGTCACCAGCCCAATCATCTCAAAATT
>JAOXYM010000007.1:15520776-15532677 GCA_028567055.1 Leptatherina wallacei | reverse complement strand
GCCGATACCGATTATCATAAAATTGCCTAATATCGGCCGATATTATCGGCCAGGCCGATAATTGGTCGATCCCTATTGCAAATGCAAACAATCGCAAGCACACAGATACACAAGTACAAACACACGTGTCTGCATCATCCTTATGTTGGTGCCACATGGACCTTCCTGATACCAGACCCACATGTAAATTAAACATAAAGGGAAACTTGGCAGGTGAAGTAAATACACAGGCATTAACTAAATGTTTATAGTTGTCCACTTAGGCTGTTATAGATTCAAAAGACCCACGTGGCGATTCAGTAGTCAGCTGTGTAAAAAACTTACTTTGCAAGCAGTTACAAAGACAAGGCTTGTGTTGTCTCCTACACTACTGCCAGACAAAAAATCAGTGATTTAACATCCTCACATAGAAAGCCTCTAATTTCCTATTCCATCCCCAGTGAAGCTGGGAGTATGCAGATGGCTGTGTTGCAAAAGTAACACTGATACATCTGACAGAAAATGAGCCGGTCATGATGTAATGGCATTAAATGTGTAATTATTGGCTGAAAAAAATCTATAACACATAACTCTATCAACCTACAAAGATTCTGTGCTGTCTTGGCATCCAAGATACGAAGCTCCTTGGCCTTTTTCTTGAATTGTGGTACACCAGCATCAGCCTCATCCTTCAAATCTTTTTTCACTGCAAGAAAAAAACAACAACAAAAAATCCCAATTATCTCTTGGAAACAATGTACACTGTAACAAAAATGCAAAATACTTTGTCGAAAGGCTGAATGTAACTTTAGCGATGTAAATAATAATAAAAATGATTAAATACATGAATAACTTAACCAATGAATGTAACTCAAAAACATATTTAGGAGGAAGGTGAACCCATAAACCTGTTAACAAAACCAAAGTTACCAGTTAGAACTGCAGAAATATCTGATGTATATTTTTAAAATATTAGCTACGTGACATATTCCGCATACAGATCAATAATAAAAGAAAAAAATAACCCATCACTTAAAACCAAATACACCAAATACACCATGAACAGAAAAATACAACAAAAAGAGAAGCATGCGCAGACATCGTGTCAAAGTTCTTCACATACAAAGTGTACAGAAACTGCTGGTTAAAATGTGCTGTTTTTGTTTTGTGCTCAGTCTCGCATTCATGACAGTGCAGCATGTGTGGTGTACTATAAAACAACAAAAAATGGACACACAAAATGAGCAATAGCTTTGCATTCTGCATCAGAAGACAGTGATGTCAACAATATCCCACTTTTCATTTGTTTGAGAAAGCCAACATTTCTGTCACTGCCAGAGTAGATAGCTGATAAACACATCTCTCTTCCATTAGCTCTCTGTCAAACTATTACCCCCCCCCCCCAAGAAAACCAAGAAAGCAACAGTAAGCCTGAGACAAAATGATTCAAGGGACCATGTTTTCATAAAGGAGGTACCATAACATTGAGTCTGAATGCTGAGAAAACACCACGTCAGCACACATTTCTCTTTATTTGAAATGCATAAACATCAGGTCTGTCCATGCACACGCCGATAGGTCAACATTTTTAAAGTGCAAGTACAGTACTGAGCAAAGAGTTTAATTTTTCACAATAAAGAAGAGAAAGAAGATTCCTTAGATCCTTCTCTCTCCCCTGATGGTTTATGAGAAGCAGCACACTTTGTTGCTAATCATCACAACCGCTCTGTTTAAGCCCAAGGTGGGAGTCTCAAAGGAAATCTAGAACAAACAATCTGCTCCCTTAGTGCTGGCTTGCATATTTGAAGAAAGAATCAAAGAGGCAACATCTCCTGGGCAGCCTGAAGAAGCAGTGCTTAAGGCACCTACCTAACTCTGCTGTGTGCTGTCAACAAATCACAACAACAGGGATGCAGTTGTTTACTCTATTACCTTGTGCTAAAATGGTGTAAGTATAAACTAATGCAACACGTGGTACAATGCTGTGATTTTGTGTCGGAATATACAAATGTTCTTTTAAGAACGTACAGAGATGCTATAAACCCGATTTAAGTACAACACGTGCAGGCTGCATGCAAACACATTGGTCAACAGCTATTTTCTTTTCTCTTTTTCCAAAGAATAAGAAGCCACATGGTGAGAAGAGTGGGGACTGGAGGGTTTATGAACTGATCAAAATAGAAAATAGATGCTGAAAACCAATTAACCATTAAGTTAAGGAGTATAACCCTCAGATCCAAGGATTTGTCATTAAAAATAAAAAGACAGTTTGTATTGTCAGTCTGTGTACCAACACATTAGAAAGGGAACTCATTTTGCAACCGTGATCCATTCCAGGTGGAGACATCTGTTTTGACAAACATTAAATCAAGTTCATTCACAAGTGTGGTGGGAGTTACTAAGAAAATAAAATCCTGTACTTTTGCATCATTCAGCTAGAACATCAAATTGCTCCGTATTCCCACGGTTCTAGAAAACTATGAGTACAAGCAATCTTATGAGGCTTTGACACTTACATACCACTCCTTCAGTTTTGCAGATTAAGTGCACCTATAACAACAGCATTCCTCACTGGCACAGGCTCAAAGTGCCCTGAAACTCCTCTGCAACAACTTGAACACAGAATAGAGCCCAGATCTGGTTTCCAGACAGCTTACATCCCAGTGTGATTGAGCACCTTTGGGATGCTGCCAAACAAGTCTCATCCACAACAGCTTCATTCTGCAACCAACATAGATGCAACTGTGTTGAATGTATTGAGGATGGAATATTTTTTGCTTATTAAAGTATATGAACGCTTTGGAAATTTGCTATAGTAGACAAAAACCTCCAGAAAACCATGACACGTGGACATTATATGTGCAAAGTTTCCACAAGGTTTTAGCTAAGATTCTGGGCTTTCTGTGGAAACCACATTTCTATAGTTACATTTCAGATTTGATGTTACACCTGTGAAATCAGACGCTAACCCCTTTTTCCCCCGGTACCGGGGGTTCTGGAGCACAAAAAGTTAAATGTAAACCAAGTACATCTTATATTCTTATTTTTGTTGAGCCTTTGATTTTACAAGTACATGCAGTTCTCCTACATGGTGTGTCAGCAGTTTTTTTGTCTTTAATCAGGTTTCTTCCAAATCCACCAGATAATGAAGACACAAAATAAATATTAATCACTTCATAAATAAATCCAATGACAACAACGGTGCTTCTACAGAATCCTGCCTCACATACACTGAGTCAGTGAGCATTTGGCATCAAGGAATAATGCTGTTTGTCTTCTGTAGAAAGAGACTTAGAAAAAAAAAAGAAATTAGAGAGCCAATGAAAATAAAGAGCATGGAGAAACATCGATCTCCCTCAGAGAGTGCCCTGGAGACAAAGAACAACTTAAACTGAGAATGAGAATTTGGCTGCTTTTTGTACCAAATTGTTCTCTAAAACCTCTATTATCTATTCCCTCTACTGCCACTTTAATCTCTCACTGCGGTACCTTACTCTCTCAGCAGGGTGCTCTCAGCACTCTGGTCAGCTGTCTTCACCCTTGCCTCCAGGGCTCCATGCATTATAAAGTTAAATAGGAAAACAGTGCCTTTAAAAATCTAAAACAGGCAAATTTCTTCCCGATGCCGTTCTATACAACTCAGAGCTATCCTGCTGGGTATTGAGTGGTGACTTCAGTGGGTTGATTTCTGCTACAGCATTTGCTGGCTGACTCAATTATGCCACAAGTCACATGCTTCCTCTGCGCTCTGCATGTGAACTGATGGGCCCTGGAGGGCTTTCACAAATTCAAGCTGCCACACTAGTCAGAGTCCCAGGTGTGTGGAAAGGATGAATGTAAGTGGCACATACCCAGATGGTTAGCCACAACAATATAGTAAGTTCCATAAATTAACCCAAAAAACAAAAGCTGTTAGAAAGTTACTGAAAATCCCAACCCCAACTTGCTTTGAGACTTGTTTTTTTTTGGGGGGGGTGGATGTTTTACTTAGTTTTTCCCTTTGCCTAAGCTCAAACTTTGGAAAATGCACATTCATCCCATTACTTTTTAAGCCGAGGAAGCTTAACCTGTCCAACAGTGCAGGTCTACAACAGCTGATCCAAGTCTTTGCCAATATTTAAACGTGTTTTACTAGTTGCCCAGTGGCTAAAATGTAATACTGTGACAACAATGCCATCCTTCGTGCAAAGAGTTATATTTGTCAATAGAATCTCTCAAGCAATAACACAGCAGAGAGCCATTTGTGATGGGAACAATGTGGGAAGGCTTTTGGCAGCCCGTTGGTTTCCTTGAAGCTGTTGTGTACAATGGAGTCCTTTCATAAAGATACATTATTTCTGTGCCAGGCTGTCAGATGAAAACACAGTGATAAAAAAATCTTAATTACAAACGCAAACGCAAGCAGAACCAACATATATTAATTGTTGTTTGGTGGAATTACATGAGAGACTGTGATAGGACAGGATTTGAATCCAGACAAACAGTCTGTTAAATTGTGAACAATGCCTTCGAAGCATGACACACTGCTGGGTTGAGAAGAGCTCAACTTTCAAATTTCAAATCAGATTTTTGGGCCAGATGATTCTGAGAGAAATACATTGATCAGATGCTTTCAACATGACACAGGAAATGCATAGCCAGGAAGAGAAATGGAACAATGAATCAATAGTGGTTAAGATTTCTAACTGATGTGCTGTGCTCTATCATTTTCATTCAAGTTTAGGTGCTCTGAGAAGCATGTCAAGAAGGAAGTGTTACAATATTAAGTTTAAACAAAACACAGGAAAAATTCACTTTCATAAGCCAGCCAAGATAACCACATGAAGAAAAGCCTCTGCTGAGCATAACTGCCAGACATTACATTAATTGAAGGGGAGTTAAAGATTGCTCTGTGCCAAAGGGAGTAACCAAATTATTCGGTTTCAGAGAAAACATACATAAATGTTTGAGCAAAAAAAAAAAGAAAAAAGTTTTGGCTTATTAGTGATGAGTTGGCATCCATGCCTGTGGGCCTTGGACTGAGGTATACCCTTGGGAAGCTCTGTGATAACAAGAGTTCTCCAACACTTGGACATCCAGTATGTTTGCTGGCCCAGAATCAGCATCCTGGTTGCCTTCCATGCAATATCTCCCTCAAGACGTCCATAAAACCCTGGGCATTACAAAGCTAAACACTACCACATGTTCACTTCCGGACACAAGCCATCCGGTGAGTCCTGCCACCGCACACCAGAAAAATGAGCAGGCCTTGAAAACAAATAACAGAAAACTGCAGATGACAGGTCTTCAACAAACATATTTAAAGGCAAAGGAACACAGAGTGCAACAGACAATGTGGTGTCTGGTACTCTAAAAGACAATTTATTCCTTCAAATATGCAATCTGCTTGCAAACATGGGCCCTGTCCTCCTTCTCAGGGACTCGCACCAAGGATTTAGCTACTGGAAAGCTGCCAGCTTGTCTAAAGGAGATGAATTCTGGAGAAAAGTCACTGGACTCAGCCACAAAAATACCAATTACACAGAACTGGTCTTAAATAAATGCACATACTTTTGTAATGTATACATCAGGCAAAACATGAACAGCGAACAAAGACACAGCTGAAATCATATGGAGAGATGAAGACTTCTGAGAGGATAGACAAATACTTATCAGAAATATATATTAAGAGAAAGCAAGCAGAGAGTCCGCTCATGATCTAAGCTCACCATCTGACCACTGAAACCCAGAGCTCATTTATTTCTTCTATTCCCTTAGTTTAAACAGAGGTCTTGTTCTCAACCCTGAAGTCAATCTGCTGTGCGGATACATAGCCGTACCCACTCCTCCCACTGTCCTGGATCTTAAGGCAGTCTCCCACTCAAAAGACAAACCCTCCCCAACCGAATCAGACTTGAAATTGTGTCTTTTCCTTTCAGCTTGGAAACTCCAGCAGTACTAATACAGAATACCAAAAATCTATATATCTGTAACTTCAGCCTGCTGATGGTAGCTAATATTTGAACGGGTATGCATATTCATAATTAGGGCGGCTGTAGCTCAGGTGGAAAGAGCAGTTGTGTACTAAGCAGGAGGTCGGCGGTTCACTTCCCCTGATAACATGTCAAAGTGTCCTTGGGCAATACACTGAACCCTACCTTGCCTCCTGATATGCCTATCAGGAGTATGAATGTGTCTAGTAGCACCAAGTATAAACCAATATAGGTGCTATGTGAATGAGATATGTAATGTTAAAGCGCTTTGAGTGGTCACCTGACTAGAAAAGCGCTATACAAGTACAGACCATTTACCATTTAATTGATTCTAAATACATGCATCTTTTCAAAACAGCTTCTCTTTTTACAGATGTTTCAAAAGTTCTACCCAAGTCAAGGTGAACCATTTGAAAGGAGCGTTTGGAAAGGGTATGGAGTGGGGAGGATGGGAGCTCTCAACCATGCAGTCATCATCATGCCTAATGATAACATAGAGTGGGGGAAGTGGCTGATAATGATAACGATGATGGGAACTGTGGATTGTGTCAAAACACACTTCCAGAAAACATGTACGCCCCAGTTCAGCCAGGTATGATAAGTTGAGTTGTAACAGTTATCTGTCCTCCCGTTAAAGGCATCTGGTTCTGTTTATCCAAGATCTCTGAATAAAATGTGTGTACAGGAAGCAGGATAATTCCCACGGAGTGACACTTTGACCTGTGGCCAGTAATGTCTTCAGTATGCAGGGAGAGGCTCAGCCCACGTTGGAAGGTACACAGCTGGACCTGGAGTGCAGCCCAGAGAGAGGGGGAGGGAAAAAAAAAGAAAAAAAGAGCCTCCTCTTCTAATTGAAACAACACAGATCTCCCTTAGTGACCCTCCCCTGTTTCTATTCCAAGATGAGAGGAGAAGGATTCCAGTACACAGTTAATGTTTCCTATAAAACACAAACTTATATCAGAGACTTCTCTCGGGTCAATTTTAGTTCATTAGGTTTACACTTAAATATATGTAAATATAATATAAAATATACGTAAACTATAAGCACTCAGATCGCAAACCCTTCGCCAAGATATTGGGGGGACTCACCTGAGAAATCCCCAAAATCCCAACAGCCCACCCAGTACCCCTATATTCTTAACCTTCTGTATCACCAGATCCAGAATATCAACATAAAAGGGGTCAAACAATGTTGGATTAACATTTTCCTGTATGGCCTGTTGTGGTGTTTTGTGACATTTTGGACATGACTGCACTGAATGCATGTGCTCTCTACCGGAGCTGCATCCATGTCAGAATGACCAGACGTGCGTTCATTATTGAGCTCTCCACGTGTGATACAATAAATCAATATCAGCTGACATCCAGCGATCTGTTTCCTTACTTCAGCATTATATGATGCTTTTTTACAAATTTTTTCCCCTCGAATAAATAATAAAAAATACAAATACATTTGAAAAAAAAGAGAAATTTAGTTATATGTTAGCTGATAAGTGAATATTGTAAGCTAGGAAGTATTTGACATTTTATATTTGAAATACATGCCCAAAGTAACCTAACAAGCTAATCAATTAATTATTTATGTATTAAAACTTTGTCTCTTTCTGAATGAGAAAAAGATTAAAATGGTAAAAAATTCTGCCTCTGTAAACGCCACGTTTATCTTTTTTTCTTTTAATGCTGCATTGGCAGGGTGTCAAAATTACCCCCTCTGGTGGTTCTACAAGGTATTGTGTTAAAAAAAATAAATCCTTTATCCAGGCAGTGACACAGATCACCCCCAAAATCTAATCATTTGTTCCTTATACCATGTTGGAGATTTCCTGAAAATTTCATCAAAATCTGTCCATTATTTTTTTTTGTTATGTTGCTAACAGACAGACATACGCCTGTGAAAAATAACCGCCGTGCCGTGGTGGAAGTAATCAAACTAAACATATCCAAGAATTTAAGCAGATACAATACATCTTATACTTAAGGATTTTATTCATGAGAGGAATAGCAATGTTGGTACCATCTCTCAGGTCCCTAACTTTCTTTTACTTTCATTTACAACTATTCTTGAAAAGAAACAGGAAAATATAAGGGGAAAAAAAATACCCATTCACATTGACATATACCAACCTTGAATAAATAAAAATGACTCCAAATCAATAACTCTAAGCATTGCTGATGACCTGGGGCTTGGCACAGCCTTTTAACAAGTACATTTAATCTGCCCACATCTACACTCAACTCTCTCAAAGGCAAGGAGTGTGGGAAGGCTCTGACTCTGCCTCTTAAATTGGTCATGGAGACATGCTCCTTGGGGCTCCGATGGATTGAGCCTCACAGCCAATCAGTTCTAGGAAACCAGTGTCTGGTTGTGCCAAAGCAGTTCGTTGTGACCCAATGCGCTTGAGTGCTGGTGGGAAGGCTCTAGCTGATGGTCCGACCAGCTGCACCTGCCATCCGTTAAGACCCTGCCATGCAGTCCAGCCTTAAGCATTCAGGAGACGACACTAAAACTGGGCCTGTCTCACTATGGGGGGGATGTTGAACAGAGATTAGAGGCTAAGGCTGTTCCCTGGATAACTGGCAAGATTACTCAGGTCCCTGTGGTCTTTATTACCTCTCTCATACCATGCTACATAGGGCCTAGCCCAGAGATGAGGTCCACAGTATACTTAAGGAGGTTGAAATGGTTACAGATTTAAGATGTGCACCTCTACAACCAGACACTGTTACTGGAGATGCTTGTGGTCTGTCCCACATGAAAATACTGCTATCAGTTTTAACCTGGAAGTTTTAGAGAGATCTGGCCAGTTTACTTCAGTGCTTGTAAACAAAAAGTATTGGGAGGGGAATAAGTACTCAGGCTGCTCAATCCATGGAGAATCATCATCCTTACATTCTACAGTAAATGCATCTTACAAATGCAATTTCCCCTCGGGGATCAATAAAGTATAATTCATTCATTCATTCATTCAATATATATATTTAGGTATATAAAATTAACATTTATGGTTAAAAATAGCATGCATCAATGAGAAGAAAAAAAGCAAAAACAAAAAACACTTAATGTCATTTGCCTTTCGTCTTTAGCATCAACGTTTCTTTTTACTTTTTTAATGTAAGATATCACATACATAGTTTTCCTCACTATAGCCATCCTTGCTTTTATGAAAAATCAAGTAAGCAGGTGTGTCTAAGCAAAAAGATATAAAAAGTGGTACATGAAAGGTTGTCAAACAAGGAAACGGCGTCTGTGCTTATGTTTTATTTTTTAAGAAATGCGCTCAAGTATTATCTCCTCTTCTTGTGAAGGTTAACCGATAGGTTGATCCAATTTGTCTACTGAGGCGTGAAAGGACTTAAGAAATACTTCACATTTCTGTGCTGGAAAATGTCAAGGTTTGCCGAGAGATGAGGACAAGAGGAGGGGGAAATGACTTTTTCTCTTGCTGGCAGCTTGACTTCATGCTTGTTAGCAGCAATAGGTTTATCCCTGGCAATCAAGGTGGGGACAGATATGCACAGTATAATTGTAAGTTCTGAATTGCATTAAAAACAGCTGGTGCCATCTGTCACCGAAAGACATGCAGTGTCCTTTCCACACGTGCAAGTGCAGACAAACATGCACCTGATTTAAAAAGCAGGGATCGGTCCTGCACTGACTGAAACTATAAACGCCTCCATCATGTTACCTCCTGATGACTATTCTTTACACAGCAGCAGAGAGACATGTTCTGGTGACATGAAGGTGTCAAAGCAGACATGACCTGCTTAAAGATGCACCATACAGCATTCAGGGATAGAGTTAAAGTGTGGAAATGAGACGATGAGTGCAAGGAGAGGCACTCAGCTAGAATCAACCATCATTTAAATCTTAACATCTGATATCACAGTGAGCACATTAGCAAAACTCCAGTGATATTTTAGGGGAAAAAAGCGCCACTATAGTGGGATATATTATTTTCCTGATAAATAAAGAATAAAGTTAGAGTGAGCACCGGGTATATATACTCATTTTTTTATTAACTCAAGCTTGAGTTACTCGTTGAAAAAAAAGTGTAACAGCAGGTGTTATGAACTAATATGTTATAAGTGAGTAAAGTGAGGAATTGTTACATTTCAGAGAAGGGATGATGGAGGAAGATGGGCAACAGCTTTACAGCAAAAAATAACAGGAGAGTAAAAAAGAAAATCACGAAGGATCTCAATCAGAATGTACTGCTTTTCAGTCAGAATTATAACCAATAAACACTGTGACCTATTTGACCGCTGTTTCTTTATTTCATAATTTCTCCCTTGGATTAAAAAAGCATTTTTTATTTGGTTTCATTATAATAGCTTATACCACCTACCTCCTATTAGATGCATATATGCGTTTTAGATGCATCTAAAAATGATATTTGAGAAACCAAAGAACAAAATACAAACTCTCTTGAATAACAGAAAAATGAATTAATGAGTGTTAACAAAAGAAACAAATGAAATGTAAATAAGCTCACATGAAAATGGACATTTTATAAATGCAACTCATTTTAATTTTGGAACCCTAAAAGAAGAAAAAAAACCCTTCTATGTTAGATTTGGCTTCACAAAGTACAGCCTTTTGAAAGTTCAATTTGTACAGAAGATTGCAAATCTTGACATTATCCTTTCCTTGTCAATAAGAATAAAAGAAAATGTGTCTGTCAACCTTAATGAGTGATGCTGGCAGACTTGGTTTTGTGCTCTGAGGATTCTGAATGTAAAGAATGTTTTTTGTTTTTTGACTGCAGAGCTGAAGACTACAGTAGCAACACTGGATTCTTGACTTATGTTGCAGTGGAATTAGGGCTACCCATGGTTTGGGGCACATCTGGTTGAAGTGCAGCCCATCTCTTAGTGGTTTGAGTATAATGTGTATTCCTGCTACTACCTCGCTATCTGGATGTGTTTTATGTGATTCTGAAGGAATGCTGAGGCATACAGCAAGTCGCTTTGTACTTTAGGCCTATTTTATGTCGTAGGCCTGAGTATATGAGGAAATAGAGGAAAGTAATAAAAAACACTGTTGAACTCAAGTTCATTTAAGTACTTATACTGCATCATTAACAAAAAAAATGGCAGTGTAGCGCCATTTCAATTACACAAAAGGAAAGCTCTCTTTTGTCTGTATCTCCTTTGTGTATGTCATTTACCTTAAAACAATCAAGGAAAGGATGTACAGTGCATGTGACATTTTAGCAAGCAGCAAACAGTTAAGTTTATATATCTTATTTTTTTAATCTTCATGTCCCCACACTGGTGCAACGACATAAACAAAGATGCAGAAATATGGTGATACTGACAATTGATCGTGGTAAGTCTGCAGACAGTGCACATTAAGTTATGCATCACTCCAGAAAACTTTAGCAATGATATATGAAAAACAACAGCAAAAAGACAGCAACTAAGAATGGCTGCTTCATGTACATGGTCATTTACTACCCAGGCGATTCTCTACCAATAAGCTACATTAGTGGTTAGATTTATGCCAGGAAAAGGCAGGCCTTCTAACATCCACATTAAAAATCACTAATAAAACAATCTGGCTGATAAAATTATATTAGAAATATGATGGCATTGGGGAAAAGACGCATCTAATAAAGGTTGCTATCTGGCACTATGCACTCATGTTTTTGCTGCTTTTAAGCCCTTCAGCAGGTCTTACATGATGACGCAAAACTGCACGAGAGCAAATACATGTCCAATGGCAAAAGATGATCTCTCGAGCATATGTTCTGTCTCTAATTTGTTTGGCACAGTCACCCTTCTCCACCACAATCTATAACCTTCGCTGATACACGCATTAATCTTCATCTTGGCACAAGCCTGTCTCTTTTACAACTCCTTGTGTGATGGACTGAAACAACTTAAAAAAAAGAAAAAAGAAAACGGAGGAAAAAACTAAAGAAAAGAAAAGTCTCCTCGGGTCTGT
>JAOXYM010000007.1:15506984-15520676 GCA_028567055.1 Leptatherina wallacei | reverse complement strand
TGTATATAGCAGTGTCACATGCAGTGTCATATACATTTGGCCACAAATACACACAAACAAAAATAAACAATAAAAATGATCAACTTTTAACTGTGTAAATGTTTCACTCCTGACAGTTTATTCCCTAATAGCCATGAACAACAGATAAACACAGGTTGTGCAAGCAGCAGATGTTTATCTCCAGCCAAGTGTCAGTTTGGATTTTATGGATGTTCTGATTTCCTTCTGACATGTTAAAGCATAAGTGCGCACATGTTGAAGAAAAAAATCTTGAATCCTGCCAGGACATATTATGGGGGGAGAGAAAAAAAAAAGTAACAAATTCATAATGACATTTCCCCTGCTGCCAAGAAGACAGAACTGGGTTGAGATGCAAAAAAAAAAAAGAAGCTGCAGAAAATACATTCAAATGGACAAAACAGTCTAATAAGCAAAATCTGTTGGTTCCATGGTTTATCTTTTAAAGGTTTTTTTTTTCTCTAAATTGCCTAATATAGCCTAGATACTCACATTCAGTGCAAGGATATATATATATATATGTATATATATATATATATATATATATATAAACGCATATAATTTATAATTTTTCAAGCTTTACAAACAAGCACATTATTGTCTAACTGCCAAGCAATTGAACATACTTCACTGCGCTATACTTTTGTGAATTCTGCTACTTCTAAATATATCATATATCTATAGTTGTTATGCTTTTAAGATACCACTTTTGTGAGACCACAGCAGCTAGAATACTGTTATTACACAGAAAAAAGACAGGGTTTGTGGCACTTTGACATGTAAGTACATCACTTAAGCAATTTGGTGCTCTGAATGGTTCATTCTCTTAAGCGCCAGCTTCTGAACTGATGGGCTCTGCAGCTTAAATGTGTCCATGTGAATCATCACATTCAGCAGGGAAATGTGCACTAACAAGTACTTCACAGCACTGACTTTTGTGACTGCTTTACACTACAGCACACACTCTGCCATGATACATTAATTTAAAAGCCGATTTTGAAAAACATTGACATTTCTGAAGTCAAACAGACAAAAGAATAAACGCTTTTCGAACTTGAAAGTGCAACTGATCCACAATCTTGTAAAGAAAAAGTGCGGCACGATTACATTCTTGTTCCGTCCTCCCTTTTCTGCTTCCCACCATATCTTAGTTTGATTCACACTGATCCATTCAGCAGGGCTAGGGCTAGACAGACGGAGAGGTTCACAGATCCCGCAGCACAGGATAAACCTTCTATTTGGAGAAGATGAAGGTTAAGGGGAAAAAAATGATCCTAAAAGTGATACTGCAATCACCTGTCGGGTACTCGCTAGTCATGTAATACAGAATATGTGCTCATATTTCGTGAATGCTTATGTAGTAATTAAAGAGAGCTTTTCTGTTGTGTTTTTTTTCCTTCTTCTTTCTTCCCTTTGGTCTGACAGACACCTTTTCTGCTGCCTAATATTTTATTCATTCATTTGTCTATTTATTTCAAACCCCGGAGCTGTTATCTCTAACAGTAATTGAACCAGGTGGGCTGGGTTGACTGCAGGATGATCCAGTGTTCTGCTCAAAATAAATCTTGATACCAACGACCCATAACCAGAATTTTGCAATCCTAATTTAAATCAAAAATCTAAATGTAATTTACATCAAATAATTGCAGTACATTAAACTATTGAACATTTTAAAAAAGGTGAAAAAAATAACCCACTTGAGATCAGGTACATCATAATATTTCCACCAATCAATGGATAGATAAATGAATGAATAAAAAATACTAATAACAGTAATATTAAATAATGTAAATATAATTAAAGTAATGAAAATAATAATAAACAATAAATAGAAAATATTTAATAACAATAAATCCAAACTAAAAGAAAATCAGAATAAAAAAGAAAATCAGAATAAATTCCAATAGCAGGACCAATTCTTCATTTTCCCCCAGAAATTAAAAAAAAAAAAAAAAAAAAACTCCAACAAAAACGTGTGAAAATGAACCTGCAACACTTCCAAATTGCATACGAGTTTCAGGACTCAGATAATTGCCTTGTGGCCCATTTTAGAAATCCAAGTGGCTGCATGTGTTTTTGAGTCTTCCACAACTTCCCTTACCACCCGCAATCCACACCATCCTCTAGGACTTCAAACACCCTCCCCATTCTCCAAACCTTCCGGTCCCCATGCTCTCAGGGGGAAACAAGCACCTGGCTCGGGAGTTTCATATTCCTCTCAGGTCCACCTCCACAGCTTTGTACCAGCCTGATAGGCACGCATATTAAGTACTGTATTGGCATTCTATTTTTCAAATGGTTGCTATTTTACTTTCAAAGTAGGCCACCAGTGAAGGACAGAGCACCTTTTCTGCCTACCAATTTCTTAACATGGAGGATGAGTGGTCTCCTTTTCCCATCAGGTTTATAGTGCTTGCCTGGGTTAGTGTGTTTCAACTCTCAGAACAAATTAAGAAGTAAGTCTTGTTCATGTGCATGCTTATGTTTATGCAATCATCATGGTGCATGTCACCTTTATTCTAATAGGCTACAGGACTACTCATTGTAATGAGGCTAATTTATAAAACACTAACAGTTCCACCTGTCCTTGATCAATTATTCCTCTAAATTGTTGTAACTCACTTTTCTTCTCTTCCACACTGTCTCTGAACTCCATCTTTTCTGTCCATCCTCTACTTTCGTTGGAGGTTGCTGTCTTCTTATCAGAGCTGAAGGCTCACAGAGTATTCCCAGCGGCTATTCATGGGCCTCTGCCTTACGGGACTCCACAGATTTAAAAAGAAGCAGAGAAAGCCCACACTGACTTCAATTTCCCAGGAGAACAAAGTGCAAAGTGGAAGGTAGTGGATGAATTACATGTCCCTCTATCTCTGTCACAAAGTCAGCCTACAATCACGGAACAGGTAAGCTGAACCTTCAGATCTTTTTTTTTTTAATCTAAATAACGATGTTAAGTATTTGTTGCACACAAATATACTTTATTTTTGTTTATAGTAGGTGTTGTTCTGAATGATTATGTTTTATTGTAAATCCTACTTAACAGGTAAATAATCCATCTAACTCGGTTATCTTGTTTTTTGTTTTGTTTTTGTTTTTAGAAGAAAATAATACTAAGATGAATTCAACAGGAATACATGCTGGCTGTGCTTTACAGATGCTTGGTCAAATAAGAGTCAGCATCCTGCTCCATGTTTACCCTCTGTCTGTTGCTGAATGCTGAGCTGAAAAAAGGCACTTTTTTCCCCATTAACCATCAAAGCAAAAACTGTAGAACAGAAACAGAAAAAGAAAAAAAAAATTCCTCAATTATATCAAAGTAATTACACAATTGGGTGAAAATGGCAAAAAGAAAAATAAATTAAAAAATCTTGATCAAACATATTAAATGAGAAATGCAACTCATGTAACTTGTCTTACAAATAAATCTACAAGCCAGAGATTAACTTATGACATCCATTAGTACAAACAGGCAGTCATCTTTCTTTTTGCAGAAAACTCCACAGGAAGGAGAGGTTAACTGAGCCCAGAGGCAACAGCAATTGTTTTTATGACTCCTGGCACCAACAAAAGCATACTAAAATGGCACACGCCTCTCTTGTAAACAATAGGGGGGCCTTTACCAGAGACAATGTTTGCATATTGCTTAACAATCATTAAACTACAACAAATAAACCAAAGATGGCCTGTATTCCTCAGACCGTTGCTCGGCCTCACTGACTAGTAAAGCTATAAACATGAAAAGCTCATTTAACTTATATATGAAATGCCAGTCGCACTTAAAATATATACATTATTTTTCTCTCTGCTCTGTTGCA
This sequence comes from Leptatherina wallacei, assembly GCA_028567055.1. Taxonomy (NCBI): domain Eukaryota; kingdom Metazoa; phylum Chordata; class Actinopteri; order Atheriniformes; family Atherinidae; genus Leptatherina; species Leptatherina wallacei. The sequence continues at coordinate 15,516,843 of JAOXYM010000007.1, read as the reverse complement.
ATACAAATCTTACAGGGGGAATGATCACAATTTCCCAGTGTTGTAATACTATCACCCTCTTTCCAAAACATAACTGCTCCATCAGACTTCACTTCTTCTGTCCATCATTTGAAACATCTGGATTCATTTTAGAAGGTCAGGGCTACTGAAGCAGAAACTGTCAGTAGAAGTTGTCTTGATGTATGTCATGAAATGGGGCAAAGAAATGCCACCCTCAGACAGACCAGGAAATAACATTTCTGTAGATAATATAAGGGCTGAGAAACCTTCTGCAGAGATAAAGGTGGAGGAGTTCTACACACACCCAGACACATTTAATAGGTACAGGAAATAACACTGATCTGCCCTAATAAAATGGATTATTTTTTTCTGAAAAGAAAAGAACTTTGTAATTTAAAGAGAATCACAGAATTTCAAAAAAGGAGCACATTGGTGATCCCTAAATCTGGGGGACATAATGTCTAACAAGATCAAATAAGATTTAATAACCTAATAAGATTGAATGTGCATATACTCAAGCAATTGGGTGCAAAAATGTGACAAGATCCTACTGTTTCTCTGCACTTAGTGCTCCTCCAGGTGAAGGAAGCTGTGCTTTCAAAGCCCTTCACAAATATAACCATATTTCATTATGAATGTCTTTATTAGGTGTGAGCTTTTGGGTCGTTGCTCATTTCTTCAGGGGCAAACAAAAGTAAGCGAAGCAGCAGCTCCAAAGTCCCACCCACCCGTCTCTCGATGCCAATATCTCCCTCTTAACTTCTCCCCCTTTTTTTCTTCCCTTCCTCCAATCCCTCCTCCTGGATTAAGAGCTCTTAATTTTCACTAATTACACAAACTCATTTCTTTTTCTTCATGTCTCGGCATTTCTCCCTGTTTTTCTCACTGCGGGGCTCATAAACACGTTTTGAAAGGAGTTTAATAAGACTGCCTTGTGAGGGTTTAGGGCCTTTAATGGACACAGAGCTTGTTTGATAAGTCTCCACTTCATCACACACTTTATTAATTAAAGTTTATATTACATTAGAAACAAAGTTAAAGCCATTTGCTCCCCAATAATGGTTTCATGTAGCTGCATATCTATGGACAATTAATTGGAGTCTTGCCTCTCCATTTGCATTTTGCCCTTGTTTGACAAAAGTGTGCTGGGATTAGAGTCAGGCAATCCATTGCAAGCAGAAGCAATACTGCAGGAGAAATCCAGAATATTAAAACCTTGACTGCACTAGTGATTTTAAGGTGCCTAAGTTGTAAAATGTGAGTGAATATTCTCAAACAGCTCCCATGGCCCAGTGATAGACCAGCAACCTTTCTGCCCCCCCCGCTATTCCCTGCCTAGCAACCATGAATTGGATAAAGCTGGAATAGAAAATGAACGAATGAACGAATGGACGAATGAATGCAACATATTTAGCCAAAAGTGCAGAAAGTCAAATGTTTCCTCTTGGGATTAGCCGTCAACCCCATCGGTTTGCCCATGTCACTAATTCCATTTGCGAACTCCGTGAACATTACTTCAAGGCAGAGATAGGAGGACTCAGTCATTTTTCAGCTTTTTCTTTGTTTTGTTTTTAGATTGAGACCTACAATATGCACTGGGGCAGGTTGCAAGTGAGAGTGGTTTGGTTGAAAATGAACACATTTGAGTGGGAGGTTCTTTGCCAGAAAAGTGGTGGATCGCTCCCTTGAAGCTGTAGTGAAATGTGAAAGAGTTTCCGCTTATGAGCCGGGGAGTGTGCTCAAGAATCCAGCTATAGATGGTGAGGGAACTTTTAAAGTGGATTGGTGAGGTCTAAATGTATCAATAGACTCAAAACAAGCAAGAAATATGCACAGATCAGCCATGACATAAACTCACCTTTGCAAGTCTTTTTCATGCTACCAAAACAGCTCCTTGACCCATTGAGTTTTGGACAAGGCACTGAGTGTCTGGTACCAGGAGGTCAGCAATGGATTTTTAAGAAATGTGGATTGTTAAGTTGACCTTCAATAGATCAGGAATTTGGCCTCCAATTACGTTTAGGTAAATTCTATACGTCGAAGAAACATTCCCACAATTTTCAAGACCTGAGAATTCCCAGCAGTACATTGAAATGTAACAGGACAATCAGGAATGTTCACTTATTCTCTTGTTTTAGATGTGAAGGCTGTGACAGTGTATTTGATTTGCCTAAAATACAGGTGTATGTGCTTGGCTGCTGTTACAGTATAAACCATATTTTCTAAACACAAAACAATTAGATTCTAACAAGGCTTTAGCATATTGAGGGCAAACTGACTCCCCGTGAGATTTTCTGAAGCCCTGAATAGACGGATACAGCCCCTGATCCCCCAATTGACTACCCACACACTCACCATGCACATTTTGTATGTTTGCACTGAGAAAACAGATGATGTAGGAGGCAATGAACAGGAGACAACAGGAGAGCAAGAGTGGTGTGGCCTGTCAGACATAATGAGTAAGCAACCGTACACGCAGTAATTGTGGCCAACTCCAGGGACCCCCCTCTGTGTGTTTGTGGGGACACTGGTGTCTGAAGGTATGTGTTGTGTGGGTGCATGGGTGTGTAAGTGTGTGTGTGTGTGTGTTTGAACACACCCTGCTCTGACTCATGCAGAAAGCAATATGTAAAAGGAAGAAAGGGCATACTTAGGGCAGCTACACAGAAAGAGACTGAAGGGAACAAAGAGAGCAATAAACACTCTGTAACACATGCTGATTGTATAACGTATTTTATGGTACATTTGGCAACGCAATGTTTATGGGTCAAAACCCATACCTGGAAGCATAAGACAAACCAAGTACCAACTTGAAAGTCCAAAGGAATGTGGGATAATATTGCGAGAATACAGGTCTAATCAGGACTTGGACCATAAATTGTGACTGGTCTAGTCATTGCCAATAAAACTTGTGGTAGTAGTTGTCGATTACACTATCTTAGATGTCAAGTAAAAAAAACGCAAAAAAATGGGTTGCCAAAAGGATTCCGGCAGCCACTGATTTAGCCTACCTGTGCACCCACTCAAGTACTAACATTGTGTGGTTGACTCAATGTTTTTCTTGTACGCTACATACAGACACAACAAGAGAAGTACAATGGAAAACAAGCAGCGCAGAGAACTGGGATCATTAAAGATGACAACAAACCTATCAGCTTTGACATATACAGGCTATTTCTTTCAACAATCCACAAACTTTAACATACACCAATAACTCCTACATCCAAGAATCGAAAATCTATCAGACTATAGAAGGACATTATGAGATACATATACAAAAGAAAAGACTTATTATATGCTAAATAAAATAAATAAATACACTGAAAATGAAGTGAATAAAACTAATGAGATTAAACAAAGGAAATCCCTCTCAATTTATGCAAATTTCTCAAGTATTTGTAAAGATAGAATAATAAATGCTCTGAATGTTTGTCTGCTGGTGATTTAATATAGATAGATAAATAAGTAGATGAAGAAATGATAAATAAATTAATGAATAACGAAAGAAAGAAAGAAAAGCTGTCAAAATATTATTGGAGATTATGGAACCAGCACAGAACACAACAAGGGAAAATACATATTGATGAGGAGAAAGGGGATTAATAGGTTTTTTAATTCCTTGAATTAGGCTTTGAAAAAGGAGACAAAGAGATTGGTCCTTCAATTTACATAAATACATACTGCCATCTACTGCCCCCGAGTTTAGACACTTGTGTGTCTTTCTTGAGCTAATAATAAATGTATGAGATTGTTGGGGTTAGCGAGCAACGGACGGTTCTTTGGGAACATTGTTGCCTGAGACTGACCAATTCTTGCATATGACACCTGTTAACCCAGATTAAAGGAGTGCAGCACCAAGCCTGGGGGATGGGAGGTCGCATCACTGTTTACCCCATGTCAGGACACGAATGCAGGGCCAAGGCAGCGCTAAAATGTTCCTCTATTGTGTGTCTGTCTTCCTTTGTGTGTTTGACAAATGGAAGGATACAGATACAGGGTGGTGGGATGGAGCGACTGCGACAATAGCAGCAGGTGTACCAGGACAGCTAATATTTGCACAGCAGCTTCTGTGGCAAACAAGCAACTCCCCCCTGAAGAAAAGGGGCAACAGCCCCCCATAAATGGCTCTGTTACAGACACATAAATCCAGGGCTGACTGCACCAACCTAACTGGAACTCCACTCCCATTCCTCTTCTTCTCCACACAAATCCCTTTGGTGTGGGGAAATTGCCAAGATGTATCTCAATAAGAAGTGACATTGCAGAGGTCAAGCTGAATGTTCTTGTGTGAATGCAGTTTGTTCATGTGTGTGTGATCCTCCACCACCAGTTTGCCAAGCCTGAATCGTGACAAATAAATCAGTGGAAAATTGCACTTTGAATACTTTACCCATCAGTTGTCTACACACACATTGGACAAACTTCTAAAGAATGTATCTCAGAATAAATCAAATGCAACATTACAAATATGTCTATTCAAACACATAAGGCCTGCCTTTATCAAAAATAAACCACATCTTCAGTGTAAAGCTACAGTTCATGTGTTTTTACAACAAATACAAAATATTCTTAGTTGCTTTTGTGGTTTTTGTTGTTAGACATCTGAGAAGTGAAGTACGGGTGACGGATAAACACAAGACACAAAGCCCTTGTAAAAATGCATAGACATTGCTGAAAACATGCTGATCTGTTGTTAGGAGCCTAAAAAGAGGTGGGGGGGTCACTCTGAAGAGGGCTGAGAAGTGACAAAGTGATTAGAATAGGCAAAAGCCTTTATCTCAAGTTTTCCTCACCCCTATTCTCTTTTTTTATTGTGATTAAGCATAAGAAATGAAAGCTTAATCCATTTAGATGGAAAATCCATGGCAGCCGCCCTGACTATGTGGGGGTATTAATAAGATGACAATGCAGATTCATCAGTGGGACCAGTCTGCCTGTCCAGAGGTAATGAATGGACCTTGTACCAGCAGAAATACGTGAATCTCTCTCAACTTCACGAAAATCTAGCATGAACATGTAGAAAATAATATTAGGCAATCAAATTAAATGAATAAAACAGCTTTAGATGACATTCAGATGGGGCAAAGAGTAAGCAAACTCAGCTGAAATGTCAAGCTCAACTATATCAAACACAATCAGTGCAATAACTGGGGAAGAGTCCAGATTCATATTAAAGGCAACAGAAGGGCAGTTTTCCAACATAAAAGACAAACATATGTACAGTATGTCAGCTCTGAGTCCAATGAATATCAAACACACACACACACACACACACACACAAACACACACGTACACAAAAAAAAGAACAAAAAACAAATAAAAGCTACACAAAGCAACAAGGCTGCTTATTCCGATGTATGTTGTTGTCATTCCTCAGTATGGGGTCGTCAGTTCATGTACCAAGTTTTGTTTTAATGAACTGCAGCATGGCAGAGATGCCACTTCCTGCTCAGCTGCTTGATAGCAGATTTTTACTGGTGGTGACAGCTCAACACTTCTGAAAGGCAAAAATCCAGCCAAAAAGTTTCATAAAGCTTTCTTAGGACTACTTTTTTTAGAAGTATTTATTGAATAACCATTTCCATGAAAGACAGGAACACACACACACACACACACACACGAAAAACTCAGAAATGGCAGATTTTTCAACACCTTACCATTAGTGAGAAAAGAGTTATCATTGTGGTACTCTTTCTATCTTAAAATAGTTTCTGCATGCTTTGTGTTGTCAAACAATCAGTTTTTTTTTTATTTCTTTTGTTATGGGGCAGTGACATTTAAAATGCAATACTGCAGCTCATTTACACAGCTTCCTCTCTCAGCCCCGGTAAGTAAGGAGAGTTACGAATTTATAAAACTATCAAGGACAACTATGAAATTCCCTTGCTAAATCTTTAAATATGGAGTATGGTATTTTTATTCTGTCCTTTCACTTTTTGCTTTCATTTGTTGTCACAACTTTGGGTCCACAGAGAAATGTAGTTACAACACAAAAATAAGAAAGCTGCTGAAGCACTCTGACAACTCTTTGACTACTTCAAACACATAGGCCCTGATTTACTAAGATCCCAAATAGCGAGCGCAAAATGAATTGCGCCGTAAAAAGAAATTGAGCCTGTTGTGTTTCCACACAGGCTCAATCTACTAAGATTGTTTGCACTATTGATAACAGGCACAAACAGTCTTATTTAAATGAGAATTTAGCGTGCGCAACTGATTCGCTATGTAGAAGGAGAGCAAGAAAGGTGCAAACAGAAAACAAATGGAGATCGAAATATTAGAGGAAAAGGCAAATAGAAATATTTTAAACATTCACACAAATTATCTGTTTACATGCAAGCTGCAACCATTTGTGCGCATCTGAGCCAGTTAACGCCTGCCTTTCAGAAGCGCTAAATATTAGCGCAAAAAGAACAAGCGCACTTAGTTCCAAGTTTAGTAAATCACGTTTCGTGTGCAAAGCTGATTTATTTGCATCTACTCCTCCCAGTGTTTTGCGCCTTCCGACAGAAACGCACAGATTGCATATTCAATGCAATATATGCAATTTCCCCTGGGGATCAATAAAGTATAATTCATTCATTCAAGGCAAAAGCGCAAAATGCATTGCGGCACTATTTTTCCCGTTTTCCGGGCGCATTCCTACATGTGCCAGGTTGGTAGATCAGCTGCAGCATGTTTTGTTATCAAGTTTGCGCATGTTTTAAGAGGCGCAAACCTTTGATAAATCAGGGCCAGAGACTTTTGAATAGGACTGTAATCTACATTTTTGTATGGAGTTGGAAAGAGTGGGTGAAATTGGGTGAAAGTTTAGATATTTCTCAACCAGAAAGTTGCTTGATAAAATTGGCAACAGGTCGGTTTCAGGTTACGTGTTAAGGAAATGTATATATGGAGGTGTCTGATTAACCAATCAGGCAATTTATTAAAAATCCATTTGACAGATCGACCCTGGTCGTTTAAAGCAAACTGGATTCAGCTTCTCAAATAAAAGGATTTGCTGCTTCTCTTTAAATGAGAAAAATCATTAAATGCATATACAGCACATAGAGCAACTCTTTACAGAGTGAAATCCTCATCGATCCACTGTGGATTTAAAATGAGGACATATAATGGCCTGATACTGCCAGCTCAAATCTTATTGAAGAAGCTGAAGGGCAATATGAACTGCAATAGGTTACTGATGTGTGTGTTGTTTTTTATAAAGTGTGGGCAGGTGTGAGAGTTCAACTACTGAGGGATGATAACTACAGGGCTCTGGTAAACTGAGAAGATAAATAAATCCCATATCATTTACACTTTACAATACTGGATAACCAGACCAGTGGACTAGTTAAGATCTTTTAGTATTTATAATGAATCATCACTTTCTCTTAGTTTGCAGAAGAGTTTGTTGCTGCTGTTTTTTCTTGTTTTTTTTAGGGCAAACATTTACAAGCTTGGCACTGTTTGTGTTACTCAGATAGTTTATGATATTATGAAACCAATATTAAAGAACCAATTTATCTTCCATCTCTTGGCAAATTACCAGAATATTTTGCAGTCTGCTTTGTTTTTGTTATCATCACCTGTTATATATTTTGAAAGATTGGCTTTATAACTATCCCGCCTTCACAGCCAGTAAAAAGATACAGAGATGTTACTGTGAAATACAGTCATGTTTGGTTATGTAGAAGTGGTTTTATAAATATGAGTTCTTGAGTGGAGTTCAAGACAAGCACCAGATATTGGTATCAGTGCATTCTTAAAATTCACCCATGTGGAAATGAAATAAACAGACCAAAAGTGCACATGTTGAAAAACAAGACAGGAAAATGATTTCACAGGTGACTGACATACAAACAGTCTGTTTTAACAACTCCAGATTGTCTGTGACAGGTGTTGATATATGCACAGTGAGAAGCTCATTCGGGGGTGACCTTTCCTCTTAGGTGGACACGGGACTGATGTGGATCATAACAGAGTAATCACATACCAAGGATCACTGTGATTGGGGGGTCCCCCTGACTTGTGATGAAAGAAGAAATAATAGAAATTCAACCTCAAGAAACATTCAGTCCACGGCTAAAAACTACATGGTAAGTCTGACAAGAAGAATGTAGTTTCTTGCTGGCTGCAAAGGTGAACATTTAAATCAATAACACATGTACATCTCTTATTTCTTGGCTGAGTTCAGGGAAAATCTATGTGAAGCAGGGATTGAGAAGGTGAGGGGTACCAGGTTGGTCAATAAACTGGGCCCCTGCCCCAAGGCAACAAGCTGACTCCAGCTGTGAGACAAGACCGCAGGCCAGTGTTTAACTTTCATCCTATCAGCCAATGGCTCTCCCACTGCTCCCTCACCACTTGCCACTCAGTGCGACATTCACCTCTACCACACAGCCTACCCCCGCCCCCTTGACGAAAAGGCAATCAGTGAGCTGAACCGGTCTGCACGGTAGCCTGAGGCAAGACAAAAATTCTGCAGTCAAGAGTTTTCTATGTGAGATGGCACTGTGGGTAGGAAATTGCAGACTTGGTCAAAAGAAGTAATGCTCCTACTACGAACACTACAGCTACAACCACACCTGAGAAACTGCTTGTTTCAATTACCGTGAGAAAACATGGGTATCCAGCAACACAGGTTCAAATTAATATCTGATATATGCAACTTAAAGTGTGAGAATGTAATACACTGTGTCATCCAAAAGTTTGGACACCTCAGGTTTTAATGTATGTAACAACACAATTCTTAAAACTTAAAATGGGATGCTTTTTAGTTTTTTTCCCTTTTAATTTGTTTTATTGCCCAATGTTTCAATGGTGGCTGTATTTCTGCAGGCTTTGCTGCACAACAAAATGATACACCATTACTCTACAGCTGGCAAACCCCATCTGAAGGTCTTCTGCAGATAAACAGGATCTCTGATTTGCCTTTTACTGGAAGTTGTAGGAGTAGTTCTCACAGATAACTGACTCTCACGGTCCCTTTTCATTCTTGGGTCAGATGTACAAACACAAAAGTAAAAGGAAAAGAAGAAAAAACTGCACCATTTCCTATGCATGGCAGTAATTACTTTAAGCCAGATATGGGGTGATGCAATGTAATTTCATTTTAAAAAATCTTGTGGCTGGGCTTGCACTCGCAGGTTAAGGGAAAAGAGGGGCTACGGTGTCATCGATTCAGGAAAGATGAGTATGGGTTGTAAACCCAAAAACGAAACAGTGTTTTAATACAGATTTGTCCACTTTTGAACCCTGTGTAAAAAAACTGTAATTTTCAGACTCCCAAAATGGACGAAATGTACAAACAATAACTAACTTTAGCAGATAACAGTGTAACTGACTTAGGCTTTAAAAGGTAAATAATTATTTGAAGATGATTTTGATTTTCTAGGACAAGTCCATACTTGTCTCATTTGCCACTTTAGGCCAAAAAGGTTGTTTAAGGGAACAGCCAACATATGTTCTGTCTAAGTTTCCTTCATGATCATCAACACGTAAAGCAGTTTGATGCCATATACAGGCTCTGCATTCATCCGAAGCCGCTATAGCCAGGTTCATTGGTCCTCCTCCAAAACCCTGCATATGAACTTTTCAGCTTTTATATACAGTTTTAGTCATGAAATTTCAGTTTTATACATCTGGCCGCTGATCTTTTTGAAACATACCATCTACAAAAAGTTGCTAATGTTTCTGTTTCACACAAAGAAACAAAACAAGCTTAATATTGAGTTGAGTGACACGTAAGCACAGTCACACAGCAAAAAACTCACAGTATTATGCATATGAACAGAATTTTCACCTATTTTGTCTTTAAAATGGGAAAAAAAATGTATTCAAGAAAATGTTCACTTGAACACACATGAACATGAAGCAG
>JAOXYM010000007.1:15469443-15495763 GCA_028567055.1 Leptatherina wallacei | reverse complement strand
GGGTGCCAAGATTTAAATGATATATCAGAGAATTGTTTAAGATTGGGAATAAAGTGCATAATATGTCTCCTTTAATACTGTTATTGTTTGGTTTTACCTTCCAAGAGCAGATGCTAGCTCAGTCGAGGACAGCCTCCAGTAGGGTACTGTGCGGTCGGAGGTAATTTTCTCACGTAAATTTATTTGGTATGTAGCGTATGCCGGTGACAGCATGATATGCTGGAACCAGGAGATGACCTAGCCCATAGCCCAAATGGCAAGTTGCACATGGACCAGGATTTTGCCACTACTCTGCAGTGGGTCCGCCATGTTTCACATCTAAAAACACTTGAACACAACAGTCGTAATTTCCACTTCACCAATGGAAAGGATCATCTTTCCCATGCCATGTGAAGGCAGCATCACTCTGTAGCTGTGTTTACATGGACAAGTACATCTTCAATCTCACTGAAATTATTCTGATTAGAGATTCAAAAGTAAGACTTTACATGGAAACTAATTAAAGAGAAAAAATAAGTCTGAGATCATATTGATTTTGCTGAATACAGTTTCCTTCTTGTAGATGCCCCCCTACTGCCTACCCCAAGGTTGTGACCATGACATGTTTAATTAGGACCCTTCGTATTCATATTTTAACTCATTAGATGGTCCTGCAGCTCTTCAGCTGCACCTCAGTTTTAACAGCATATTACGCTGTCAGAATCGACTGCCACCATTCAAAATGCATGCAGGCTGACAGTTGTGTGATACACATACAAAAATAAGCACAAATCATTCTGGCTGATGTTTTGTTGTCTGCTGGTGACTACATGCAATTTTGTTGTTTTTTTTTGTTCACATTTTCTGGCATGTATTTGCCTATTCTTCAGGTGACAGGTCATTCTGAAGAGGTTCTAAACTAACATCATACTCCATCCATCACGTGGAACATGGTTATTAAAACAAGTTAATTAGAAGCCCATTCTAAGAAAATCAAAGGCAAATAAATAAATGAATAAATGGATACATAAAACCTACCATAAATGTGACACAGTCTGAATAATGACTCACATTTCATTCTAAGTAAAGCACTTGACGGTGACATTTGAAAAACAGTGTCAAATTCAGGAACAATTCTCAGTGGGTGCTGTCAGAGCCTAATTAAACTATCCCCCCTTGGAACTATCTGGAAACAGCCTCTCCTGTCTGATTAAGTGTGTATTTTCATATGTTCCTGTATATAACGTATTTGTGCACGCACCATGATGTGTTCGTAAGGTGTATGTAACAGGAGAGACAGAAGACGTATAGCATATATGAGATGTCTTCTCCACCCTGTGCCATTTGCCTTAAGGAGAGCCTTACCAATGGTGCTTAATTGTTTCACCTTTTTTTTTTTTTTTTTGAGAATGTGTGTATGTGAAAAGATTCACCAGCAGCTGTGCCAGAAATTCTGTTTTTCCTTTGCCAAGCCACAAAGATTCTCTGGTAAAGGACTGAGCAGACAAACCTCGATACAGTAAAGGCAACATCCCACTTAAATTGCTGTTTGCAGTCTTGTTTTATTTACATAGCAACTATATGTTGCACCTTCTTAGGACACGTGTCTCAATTCATTAATTCTCTGCCTCAAAAGAATAACTGTAGTGTTGACAAACACTTCTCTTGTGGGGGTCCGACCACATAAACATTTAGTCTCAAAACAGATCAAATCTATTGAGGGAAAACTGGACTGCTGCCATCCGCCCACGTGCATACAAACACCAAATCAAAGCAATATGTGTTTAAAAGCTTTGGCTACATTCAGTCACAAGGCCCAAAAAGGCTAAAAGGAAAATATCAAGTGAAACAGGAGGAAAGTTTGTCCTTGCATTCTTCTCTTTACGTCTCATTTCCAAAGCTGCTTCACACTTATTTCACACTTATTTTTTTTATGTTCTAATTGGCTCTATCAAGTAATGAAGGTCGTCAATGCTGTGCTTTCACCAATAGTCTCTGCACCTGATTGGGTACAGCACAGTTCTAATTATCACAGGAGAACTCATCAGCTTTGACCCACGATAGCCTCTCACAGTGTAGTATGTAACTACATTTGTGAAAACACACATGAAAGTACACACACATTGATTTCAGATGAAAAGAGGCCAACAAACAACATGAAATACTCCCAACCCACTCACTTAGCTGGCGTCAACCCATTACATGCTGCAGTGACAGTAGCCCTCATACATTCCTTATTAAGAGCACAACAACTTGCCCAGGGTTTTAATTGGGAAAGTGAGCAGGTATTGGCAGTGCATCAGATAGGAGGGCTTGATGGTTATTTCGAGTGGTCTGATATGAATTCCAGGGGGTCCCCTTCGTGGCTTTGTTGTGCTTATTAGTCGTCTGAACAGATAACAGATTGCATCTTAATTGAAAATCCCACCAGTAGTCTTGGTAACCATATTGTAAAATGATCCACACCTCTTTGGAGTTTGTAATTCCCCAGGTACCTCACCAATTGTAAGAGGTTGGGAGAGGCAGATGTTTTTTTGGAAATCTATACAAAAAAAACAACCCCCCACCACCACCTGGACTGGAGTTTTATATTATATGTTGGAGAAGTTTTGTGCAAAGCAAGATTCCTACAGGGCTAAATACAGATTAAAATGCTAATTGATATATCTATTTTTGTACAAGCTTTTTTAAAAACAAACTCTCGATTACATCGCATTTTGTAGTATTTGAAATGTTCCCATTCTCAGGGAAAAAAAAGTTTTTCCGTTTGAGGACACTTAAAAATACAAAAAGCACCAAATAGCCGAGAACAGTTTCCAATCATTAATGGGACTACATGACTTGACCAAAAACTATTGCACAAATGCTGAGAAACTCAAAATCATTGTCCAACCTCAATCAGTGGTAGTTGGGGTGGTGAAAGGAACGGCACACAATAAAAATATTCATGGTCAGAATCACTGTCACTTATGAATTGTAAGCACTGGATTTAAAATATCTTCAAAAACACATTGTTATGGTTTCCACTTGTGCCACAGTGTGTGTCTCTATCTTTAAATGAGTGTGTGTCTGGGGGTTTGACCACTCCACAGCTCCTGCAGCTGGAGCACCTGTACGGCATTACCTCATCAACATCTGCAGCTTATCAAACTCAATGGTCCTCCTAGGCTCTGCCAAATCATTCAGTCACACTAAGCGATTTTAATGCTGTCAGGCTAACTTTGCTTGTTATTTGTGCCTCTTGATAATTTTGGTGGTGTTCTTCCATGTATTTTTTATTCATCCTCACCCATCTGCCAAAGTGCCACTCTTATCTCTAGCCTAAAGATTACACTGAAGCCAGCTGATCCAGTCTGGTTTTCCTTTTGGACTGCTCACTTAAGGTCCATTTCCACCAGCCGCGTTGTGATGTGGCCTGGCTGCTCCCTGGTTTCGTACTGACGTCCGCAGCGCGCCAATTCCCTACGGAAGCATGTCAGACGCGGAAAATTGCAAGATCACGCTTGATGTCATCGTTTTAGACAATAACAACCATGGATAAAAAGCAGCATGTAAACAAAAGCCTTTTGTTGATATTTCGGATCCATCCTTATGAGTTTTGTGCTCCTACCATGAGTAAGTACTCCAGCCAAATGGTTTATCTTGTCCAGGCATAAATGTGTTTCTTGTTGTCATTAATTACTTTGTTGTAAATTGCAATGACGTAATGTTTACATAGTTAAACAATCACAAATCTCCACAGGGGCTTTTATTTAGAAATTTACTGGCTACTTCACACTGATACCGTGTTTGATTTCCTGTCTGGTCCTATCTGAACTGCTGAGCTTGGCGTGTTCTGAATCAAAAATAGAACTGGTGCGTATATTTAGCGGAGAGCCGCGACAAAGTCATTTGACACGCACCACAGCGCGCCCGGTGTGAACCACACCATTGACTAAAACGGGCGCGATTAGCTGCAGAGGCTGCGTTGCAGCCGCAACACGCCGCACACACGCCCGGTGGAAATGGGCCTTTTGTTCTCTCAACACTCAGTCACTGGTGTCCAACCTGTTATGTTAAACATGGGATTTTTACAAAAATACCTATTATTACTGAATCAAACATAGATATATATGAATTTTTTTTTCTAATTAGTATATTCTTACACTTTAAGACCTCATTCAAGATTGGGGTACACCTGTTCCCATGTTCAATGGTTATCCTTGGTCTTAATTTGTTATTTCATTCAACAGAACCCCTTACTGTGTAATAAAAGATACATAGTTTATGTAACCTGGATGCAATCATCATTACTATAATTCTGGGAACACCACTTCTAGATCTCTCAGGGTATTGTCCTGCAGGTTTAAGACATTGCTGCTGCAACACACCAGATTAGAGTGTAATGGTTCTACTAAAGCTTGTTTGAAGTTCTGCACAAGCATCTTAATGACCCACTGATTTGAGTCAGGTGTGTTGCAGCAAGGAAACAAATAAAACCAACAGGACACTGCCTCAATAGGTCCAGTGATGGTGATCCCTGCAGACTGTGGAATAGAATAGAATAATTTGTTTTTTTAGGACTCTAATTAGACTGTCATTGTTTCTATAAACTTTTTTTCCCCTTTTTCTGCCACTCTTTCAATCCCATTTATCAAAGGTGTTGTCTTAGTCTTCAGGGGTTATTAAGGAAACAGCCAATTTAAACCTAATCAAAGCTATTAGGTCTGGACTTATTGCCGGCCAGTTAAAAATCCCAGCTTTATAAAATATTTGATTAATTAAACATCTTTTATAATGGAAGCAGGAAAGTAGCATTTAATATGATAGAAACCCTGTTGTGTTTCACTGTAGACAGTACTCTTTTCCTTATGGAATTAATTTTGTTATCCACAGTCTAAACGAACAGCTACAGTGCACTTTGGTTTGATCTATTCAGTAATTGCATCTTCCTTTGCATTTGCATTTGGCACATGGTTCAATTTGAGATAGAGATGTTCCAATGACATTTTTCTGTCCGATACCTATTCTGATACATGTGGTTTAGGTATCTGCCGATACCGATATGATAACCGTGTTATTTTATTAAGAGGTCTATTAAATTCATAACTGAAATGTATTACATTCATTATTGCTGTTATGAATATTTAGTGGCCTAGCATAGATAAAACTATAAAACATGAATTAACACATGAAACAAAGATTGCTAACAAAAAAAATTGTAATTATTGAATAGATAAACTCAAATCAAAAAGAAATCTTGGAATTGGACTTACAGTGTATGTTTTCCATTATGGACAGGGGCTGGTCATCCAAGACAAATTAATTTCTAAAACTTTCTCTGTTATTGCAGTGGCTTTCTAGATTTCTTTTGCAAATTTCTCACGTTTTTTAAAAGAATTTGTTGATGCTGCAGTTCATTGCGCTTTTCCTTTAACCCTTTAAAACCGGAACTTTGACAGAAAATGACTAATATTCTTTGAAATACCCTAACTCTTTGACCGTTTTCACAACTCAAAACATACCCTATGGAGGAGAACAATATGGTGGAGAAAGAGAGATGGCCTTGCAAAGAAACTACCAGCTCTGTTTACCAACCAGGTGAGCTAAAGAGATTGCATCACCGACAGGTACTTCTATTATACTGTAATAATAATGATGACAAGGACGTATCTGGCTGGCATATAAAAATCTGGATCTAACTCAGATTGAAAAAAAAAAAATTGTGTGTGACCCCCTGTGAATACAGTGTGAATACCCAAGGACTTCACTACTACTGAACACAAAAGAAGAATGTGAACTAAATAACAATCCTACAACACTGAAAATGCTGTAGTCTGAACAAAGTATGGCTTTCAGGTCACTTGAACATTTGGTTTTCCTCTAGGACTTGCCCATATTTAACACTAAAGCCCCTTTGACTTGCTCTGAAAAGCGGTAATGTAACAGACTTTGTCTTTTATACCGCTTGCATTCAGACAAACGTTCCACTCTTTTACCTCGGTGCTGTAGCAGGCATTTATGGGCTAGCCCCCATGTCATAAGAGCGGAAATGTTGCGGCACGTCGTTTTGCCTGAACGCACAAGAAAATGTTCCGGACAAGTTGCAACACAGACAGACACCTTACCCTTTTTCCACAATCGACTCATCCAGACAATTTCCCCATATCTGAACGTAGCCGCGACGTAAAAAGTCTGCGAGGAAGCGATATGTTTGAAAAGACAACTCTGGTTAAAGAGCGGATAGACTTTACCGCACATATTCCGCAATCCAAGTCTGAAAGTGGCTTAATGATCATTCTTACAATTTTTATAAGTAACCCAGGTCATGCTGATGGACAAACAGCCCAACAAGACAATACTGCTGTTAACATGTTTCACCATCGGGATAGCTCTTTTGGGATTTTTGGTCTATGCCATATGCTGTGGTCTTAGAGGCTCTATAAGTCTCGAAAAAGTATTTTTGCTAACTCTAAATGTGTACTCTTGCGTGTATGGCTGTCTAGGTCTATCACATAAAATCGGAAACATTAAAGCTGGAATGAAACAAAATAGAATAGAAAAAGAAAAGAAAAAAGAGAGAGGCTGTGCTTGTGCAAAGCACTGTATTGTGCCTTCACTAACCACTTAATAATACAGGTAAGTTACATTCCACATCTTCCTTTAATGTAGCTGAACAAATTAGAAACTAATCTTTGGAAGCAAACAATTATGCATGCAAAATTAAGCCTCAAAAACTGTGTGAACTTAAGCAAACCAAATTAAATGTATGCACACTCAATATATGTCCATCCATTTTTTTTTGTGTGTTTCCCTCCCTCTAATGAAAGAAAAAGGAAAGGCTAAGTTTACAGTTTGAAAGCAAGGTGTGTTTTAGAAAACAGGAAGTAAAGTTTAGAAAAACCTGCAGAATTTTCTGCAGGCAAAAAAATTACATAAAACAAAAACAGACATTCTTGTAATGACCATCTCAAAAATGATGGGCAAACAAAAGACAGGAAGAGGGAATCGATGAAAATAAACTCTAATGGGAAGATAAATCTCTGGTGATTTTCCTTCTATCTTTTATGTCCTTCCATATTCTTCTAACTGCTAGAAGCTAATTGTTGGAGCACACAGTGTTCAACTTTCAACCCATAAGGGATAATGCATGGAACGCAGATCATTATTGGGAAATAAACAGACCGACAGGGCAAAGCGCTGATGGTCAGTTTTTTCCCAATAATGACCTGGGTTCCGTACATTATCCCGCTTATTATACGGCTACTTGCAAAACCTAAAATCAAAATGAAAGTCTTCCACTTTTGTGAAGTCCAAAAAATTTACTGGTGATTTGTGCTAAGAGTAAAATAGTTCCCAACAGTCGGGGCGTTTGTTGCTTAGCAACATTTGTTTGTTGAATCAAGGCTGCTCAAACTTGGACTAGCATCGGCTATTTCTGGATGTTGAACTGGACATTTCCATTGAAGGTACAATTCGAAACAAGGAACAGTGCATATCTTGGTAAGTTGAAAATTGCAATTCTGTTGGCTTTATGACTGCCCTCTCCAGGCACTCGCTTTCATTTTTTCCCCCGTTGGGATAAGTGACCGGACTACTTGCACTGATAATATTAGGTTAAGTGGTTAAAAATTAAAAATATATCTGTTGCCCACGACAGCGGTCATTAACTAGTTTCAGCAATCATTACATGAAATTAATAACCGCTAGAACGCGGAAACCCAAGATTTGGCCCATATGGAGGTGGTCTTGGAAATCTAATGGAGCAGTATATTAAACTGGATGTCCCTCTACCCCACCAGAAACTGAAACTCAACTTTGTAGGGTTCTCCTTCAAAGAACAGTGAGGATCATTTTTATTTTGTTCTTATCCTTCTGATTTAGAGACGCTTTACACAAATGCATGGGATTTGGCTGGTAAAGAAAAACCTGGAAGGTCACTTGAATGCCCCAAATGGCACAGGATGGACTGATGTTAGCTAACCTGCATGCACGTGGAGGTCAGCTGCCCCAACAAAGAGTAAAGAAACTTGGATTATTGCAGACTCAATTTATTCTCTGGTGAACTTCATTGTATACAAGGGACAGTTATACTAAAGGAACCAGTTTACAGTTCTTATGATTATTACAGGAAGTCTCCCTATACCTATTATACACATATTTTAACTGTGTTAAAAAAGCAACTCAAACTGATAAATAAAAACACTGTGAAATGATTATGCAAGCATGACATATTGCATTTTGTTTTTAAAAATTGGGTAATCATAGTGTATGGAGATGTGTGTTGGCTTATTACATGCCTGCTTGACTGCAAGGAGCACGAGGAAATGCAATGCTCTCTAGAGTAAATAAATCTTATGAAGCCATAAAAATGCATTCCTGTTTCTGATAACACAGTTTTCTTAACCTTGCTCTATGTATCACAAAGCCTACACAGTTTCAAGACACAAGTACTACATTTAAGACTTCAGCCTTTTCCTCAACTAACTGTTTTTCAAAGCTGTCTCGACACATAAAGTAAAGAAGTAAACGTTCCTTTGCCAAACACATTTTATCTTCTCAGTGACATACAGCATTGAACTCATGGTTTTGTGGACACAGGCTCCAGAGAGAAAAGATTCAACTTCCCTTGACACAAACCATGAGCAGATAAGAAAAAAGGGGGAGGGAGAGAAAGAAAGAAAGAAAGAAAACACGGACATATTGACTATGATATTGAAATACGCTTACTCTTTAGGGAAATGAAACACGTGGAAGTCAATACTTTGGCACTGCTTTGGAAGATGAGCCCACATCTTCAAACATCAGGTTGAACTGTGCTTAACATATAGAACGCCACCGCCATGTGATCTGATGAAATTTTGATGTCAGATATGTTTAGGTAGCTATTGGTAAAGCTATGATTTATAAGACTCCAATGAGAGTGGGAGAGAATGTGTCCTGTTCTACTGACCACAAATTCATACCTCTGAGCTTTTTCCAGCTTTTGGCCTGTATCACAGTGCCCCCTACTGGCAGGGAAAACTCCATGGTAGCAGCATATTAAGTGGAATTTTTTAATGGTAACAGAATATATTCAATCAAAACAAGGACAGTGACATGCCAGTTTTACTTATGCTACTATTAAGACAGTCAAAAGAATGTTATTAAATGAGAAATCATAACATTACATGGTTCTATAACTTTCTTATGGAGTCAGTCTAATATAAACCTTCAGTAAATTCTTTATTTTAACATGAGAACACTTACTTAATTACCTGAGAAAAACTCATGTAGAACAACTAGATGAAAACAGGATTTGTAACAAAAAAAGAAAAAAAAATCCTGCAAGTTATTTCAGTTATTGCAGTAGGCTATTTCCATAGGTATATCATAAAATCAGTGTATGTCTGAGGTTAGGAATGAGTCATTTTATAAAAATGTTGGTTGAGAGAGAAATCCCTCAATTGCGATTTGGAATGGCATCTATTCAATAAAAATATTTGAACAATTTGAATAGAAATACTGTGTCTGAATTTGTTTCTGCTTCAATATTAACATAAACAACTGCTAAAAACACTTTGTATTGTCTGGATAATCTATAGAAAATGCCAGCAAATGATATTTGCATCAAATACCTGATATTACTAACACCTTGAACATTTCCCTCCTGGGTTAAAAAAAAAAAAAAAAAAAAAACATCAACACCTCTCTCTGCATATATACGTGCTCCTTTTGCAAGAAGCAGATAAATAACAAGTTCACAGATTGTTTGTGCTGACTTAGTGCAGCAATGCAGAGCAGGCATAGCTCTCTCCAGGTTTGGCAGCTTGTTAAGTGACGATTGTTGGAAAGTAGCTGTATACCCTTGACCTGAAAGCTCTGATCAGTGATTGGCTGCTTTAGAGACCTTGAAAAGGTACTGCTAGCAAAGAGCTATTCATATTTTCTGTTGAGAATGTGTCACATTAATTAGGGCTTATTATCTTTTTGCCGGAGGACATTGCTGTCAAGCTGCATTCAAGGCAGAAAGATTCAGACACCAAAACAGTGATATTTATCGTTGGTTTAACATGTTTTTCTTAATTGCAACAGACAGAGCAATAATACTGCACAGACAGCGTGACAATGTGAGTATGTCCATTTCAGGTGGTACATGTGTCACACAGATGACAAGTGATACACATATGTTTTTACATTTATTTTTAAGCCCCTAGATGTCGGTTTATTACACTACCTAACCACTTAAATACCCCCCCCCCAAGACACATTTCGCCAAAATCAACCAAGTACCAAAAGTAATAAGTGAGTTATATCTCCTTGTCAGTGGAGGAAAGTAATTTGGAAATCTCACAGCTAGCTCTTGCTCCAATAAAATTGACAGGAGTGAGGTGCTGTTTACACAAATCTCTGCTGAGAAATGTTATCATTTTCCTTAGCGGCAATAACAGCCTCCCTGTATACCTATTACATCTTTCTCCCTCTATCACTCCCTTCATCTGAAATAATATCACTCCTTAAAACATCTAATTTCACATGTACATCTCTCCTCTTGCCCACACCTCCTTTCTCATTTCCTGTGCTCAGTCTTTCCCACATTTTACTTACTGTCACGTATGTACTCAATTTAAAAATAAAATAAAAAATGGTTTGCTAGAATGATGTTTATAAACAAAACTTAACAATACATACAGAATAAATCTAAAGAATGGAATAAAACAATTTGTTACTGCCCTTTTAGATTGAGAATTTGTCAAAATCAAAAAGAATCTATCAAGGCAGCATGTTGGGTTCTATAACAAGTGATGGCGTTTACATTTTTGCAACCTTTACCTTGGTTTTTCCTTACGTGCCACTTAGAAAAAGAAAAAAAACAGAAACACTGTCAAATTGCACATTGCAAACTCAACATGAGCATTTTTATTGTTGGCTGAACACTGAACCATACTTTCACTTGCACTTTCCATTCATACACACACCATCAAGAATGCATGCCCACAAAACACGACAAGAAACACCTGAGGTATAAAAGATGTTAAAATATTGAGAATGTGTAGCCCGAATGGAAATAGTGACTTGCAAGTAGATGTATTAAAGCTTGTTTATGTCTTTAAGGCACCTAGGTGAGACCTACATCAGGGGGCTTTTTGGTTAAAGGGGTCACTAAGGCAATTCAAATATTTCAAGGCAGATAGAGAAAGATTAGCGAATGAGGGTGAGATGTCACAAGTATTATCAGTCACAAAGTCACAAAATTAAAAGAGCTGTACTCATCATCATCATGGTGGATCCATATTGGAATCTCATTACTTTAAACAACTGTCAAGTTTCCATTTCTTCCTTCAAGCTGGTAGAGGATCTAAACCACTACTAATGTGACATTAGTGAAAACAATGTTCCCAGAGTTTCTCATGACAATGAAATGTCATTAGAAGCTGTTGTAGCTCACACGCTGGTATCAGTGCCCACCTGTGTCTCTCTATGTATAACCCCCTGGGGGTGACTGCATCGGATTCTATGAGGCACCACCACGATTGGAGCACAATGGCACGCTAGCTGCTCCGCTGTGGGGCCCTTGGTACTTCTCTAATAATCTCCCCAGCATGTGTTTATCTTTGTTGGACCAGGTTGTGTGGAGGAGGCAGTCGGGAAAAGGAAGGCAGACAGAATCCTGCCAGCCTGCATGTGAGGAGCCCGCAAATCCAGAGAGACCGCTGGCTTTGTGTGAGTGTGTGTCTGTGTGTGGGTCTGTCTGAGACACAGAGATGGCAGCAATACAGTCATGCCAACATGGGTTATGGTCTTTTTTACATTAACACACAAACACAAAAAACATTTAATTGCCTAAAAAAAAAAAGTAGGGAAAAAAGTCTCTCCAGAGTTTCATTCTGTCTAATGTGTTCAATGTTAATCTTACCCTTTGGGGACATTTATTGTTGTGTTAATTACACACCACCAGGAGCCCTCATTAACACACACACACAAATATGTGCATGCATCAGGATACGCACAAACACATTATGTACACAGTTTAGATGCACATGCAGAAGAGTAGATGAAGTGAGGCGGTCCAATATGGGAGAAGAAAAGCTAATGAAGTATTAGCAGACAGTGAGGTAATTCTGGACTTGCTTGGGGTCAAACCGTCTCCCACACCTTTAATGAACAAACTCACCCTCACATGTGTAGTGAGACGTTTGGACCAGAGTGGTCAGCATGCCCTGCTCAGTCATCCAATACACCACTAGCTCATCACATCCAGCACAGGCATTTACTTCCACAACGGTGCAATCTTTGGAGAATATCAGTGGAGAGAGGCAAACTGCAATCCTGACACATACACACAAACAATTAACCCCAGAAAATTTCCACTGCCCTCTTTTCTGCCTGGCATCAGTGCTCATTACATTCTGCTACTCAGTGAAGTCATTAAGTGAGAAAGAGAGGGGGGGAGGGTGCCTTAAGAAACATCAACAAAAAATGCAAGTATTCATTTGTCTCACCCATTTTAACTTCAAAGAGCAAAAACAGACATTGCTGCAAAAAAGCCTGTTTTTTTTTTTTTTTCTTCTTCTTGAGGGCAGACCACCAGTGTCAGGGGCAGAGTAATGGGTTACAAGGTGACCGGTATGCACCTGTCTTCCCCCCGCCTTCACCGAACAGCGGGACATCTAATTACATTCCAGGGTGGCTTCACACTTTCAATTATAGATACAGCTGTAGCAGATTTGTAAAAGATGTATAGCATTTCCTTAGGAGAAATTGGCCCAGATTATTTAGGACAGATAACAGTACGGAGACAGGAATACCTCTAAAATTAAATCTCTGGCAGCACTGTTGCTAATGGCTATGAGAATGAGGGTGAATGCATAGAAAAAGAAACATGTATTAGGTTTTGTTCTAGTTACGTCAAAGTAGCAAAAACAGAGTAAATTCAAAAAAACATCTGAGAAGTGCTTGGTAAATACAGGAGACAGTTAAAGGATGCGACTGCATAAAAAGGGTAGTGCAGAAGATGACTAACGATACAGAGACAGTTTTTATTTATTTATTTATTTTAAATAGAAATGTCAGTAGAAACTTTCTGTCTGTAGTAAACTTGACATCTTAAAAGAAAATATACGGCCACGTTCTGGGAGAACAGAACGGCAGAAAATCAAACCAGGGAAAAAACTAAATCCAAAAGTCAAACCTAACTTGAAACCATTACAGCAGCCTTTAGATCAAAAGCAACTCGGATTACAACCAAAACAATCGGAGACATGGCTACAGAGGAATATCTGTATAACAAATGGTTGTTTCAAGAGTATTATGTTTTAATGTATTATTGTATTGAACTTTTCAGTTGATAGGGATTTTTTTATATATCTTATACTGGCAGATTATAATGATAACCTCTTAGAGACGGAATATGCTTACAGACCTTTCAACACTTAAAAACAAACAACGAACGAATAATGCAATATTACACACAACAACTTCAATAATGATTTTCAGTACTCAATGTCAAATCATACTCAAATTTATGTTTTGTGGATGTAAGGAAAATATGATGATAAATTAATGAGAAAAATTATGTGTTTTTAAAACTGTGAAGGGAAATATTTAACTAAAGAGGAATAGTGGCTAGTTGGCAGGCAAAAGTGGAAGAAAGGAAGTTGTGAGGCTGTAAGAGCAATTCTGGTTCCTGTTAAATGTTACTGTGCAGAGCTGGAGGTTCATATTGTTCCTGCAAAAAAACCAAAATGAAAACTCAACTGCAATGGTCCTGTGAACACAAACACAGACACAGGAGGACAACCACATCATAGCTGGGATAGGAGACATCCAGAAACTGGTTCATAACTACAGCTAGATGTGTTTTGCTTGGTTATGAGGCTTCATGTTTACCTTGGTGTCTATCAAGCAACTTATTTATTAGAAGTGTTTTCTGTTCATGTGAACAGCATGTGTAAACATATAGAAATATCAGCTGATAAATTGTATAATAAATGTGCATATGTATTGATATGCTAATTAGTTATGTGCTTGGTTTTCTCTACAGTGAGTCTCTAACTGGAGCTGCTCTTTTTACCTGAGTCTGGTAAAGGATTGTGATGTTTGAATAATAATAAACGAAAGAAATATTAAATATCTGACAATGGTGTGACTTCGTGTAAGAAGCCTTCATCATAAAACTGTGTGTGACTGCTGGATATGTCAGAGGCTGCTCAGAAAATGGCCTCAAATTCCACGATTTCTGATGGTTTTTAAACTGTCCAAATTGGTCAGGCCAATGCATTAGTTGACCTTTACTTTAATTAAAAAAAGAAAGCAATCAAAATGCAAATCATGGTGACAAGATATTTTGCATACAGAAGTGTAGAGGGGCACATTCGAAAGGTAGGAAATGTTCACAATACCTCTTCAGGCTTAAATCTTCATTTCAGTACAGCAGAGCTTTAATAAAATTTGTGATATCTTCTCTAGATTTGTTTCAGACATGTATTTCTGTATTTTACAGCTTAGTGTGATTAAAATTAAAATCAAGGTGTATCAATGCTCTAAGGTTAATTTAATCTGTGTTTTTCTATCTACCTAATGCCTGTGGCTTCAGGAAGGTTAATAAGCTTCTTTACCTCCGCTGTACCTGGACAAGAGGAGAATTAGAAAGGTAAATAGAGAGGCCGTAAGAGCGGAGGTAACTTCATGCAAATCCACACAGTCAAAGTAATTTGTCAAGTTTTTAAAACCACCAGCTCCCCTACTGAACAATTTCCAACCGTGACTGGACCTGTGCTCCGCTTGCAGCAGAACATTTATACACGGGTTTGACATCAGTCAGCGGGATGAGTAAGAGGGGTCAGGGGTCTGTGTAAAATGCAGAGATGATGAAACACCTGCTGGAATACATTGTTCAGCTCCCTGCCCGCCTACTGTGGATTTAAATGTAAAGCAAGTCTGCGATACTAGAGAATGTGCTTGATTTGGTGCAGTGTTTCGGGCTTTGGTGTGCTCATATACACTGTAAAAGCAAATGCTAAACTCCCATGACCCAACCCTGCCTCCATTCTGAAGTGTTACTGATGTAGTTCGCTTTTACTTGAGTGTGTAGGTGGAGCAAAACTGCAATAACAGTGCAACACCAACAAAAAAGCCAACAGCTTAGTATGGTTCAACTGTGACTGAAGCTGCACAGCAGGACCAGATTCCTAGGAGTTCATCACTACACTGTTTTTTACACCCATCGAAATACTATACCAAGAGAGAGATGGAGGAAAAAAAACAACAATCAAACATACAAGCAAAGATTTATCAATAATTCAATTGGACCATGACTATATCTGTATGCCTTGCTTTTCTGATTTATAAATAAAAAAGAGGCTTCACTGACATGAACGTGGACAAAAAAGTACAAGATATGAAAAATAAACTCTTCAAAAATAACTAAACACACTTAATATATTAGCACATTCTTAAATGAATTCCTTTTTTAACAACAATTAAAATGGTACAGAAAGTAAAAAACAAAAAAAAAGTTTTTATCCGTTTCAAAGAAAGAGCAGATCCAGAGATGAACATTGAACACTGACAGAAGTAAAATATGTATGCTGTGGACACTGTAGCGAGACAAAGACAAGAGAAAAAAGGTAGGAAGTTACTGACTTTAGGTTCAAGGGGGATGACAGGGAGCAGGTCGCTGGTGAAATGCACAGAAAGGAAAGGAGAAGGAGGATGTGGAAGTAAGCACAAGAAAAGGAAGATAAATAAAAGAAAAGGTAAAAGCAAAGGTTAAATGTATCAATATGTGTATCCTGAAGGGAAACTGAGAAAAGTGTGATGGACAGTTTATGTGTCTGATATAGAGAGGTGGTGGGGCAGTTTTTTCGAAATCCAGAGAGAAATCTTAAATCACTTTTCTGTTTTTTGTTCTTCTCCCCCACACAGTCTGGCCGGACATTTAGGAGTGCATTAACTGACTCATCTCTTTCTTTGTATTACTTTTTGTGTACGCGTGTTTTGTCTTAATGGTAATAGATTATTGATCCAGTCATGTGCAAAGTACTTTTTTTTTTTTTAAATGGGTTGCCCAATTAGTTTTCCAACAGTTAACATTGCTGACTGTCCAGATGTGAATGTGAAAGACATATCTGATGTTTCAGGTTATTAAATTGCAAATTCCAGTTCACACATTTTCATGTTGCTTCATGGACAGAAGTCTTCTTTAATAAAAACCAGCGTGTCTGTTATTGGTCATATCTTCTATTTGCTCCTCACAATCTCTAACCTACTGTAACAGCTGTATGTAGAATAATGTGACTGACATTGTTCAATCAAAGAAAGGAAAAAAACAAACAGAAAGATTGTAGCTAAAATCCAACTGATCTGAAATGTGAAATATTACCTCTGAGCCTGCGCAACTTGTTATGTTACATCAGTAAAAATACATCTAAGGCAGCTGCATTAAAACAAAGTAAAAGTTTGACACTGTTGAATTCAATGTCTACAAAGCAATCTTCAAACATTACAAAAGTTATAAAGTCACAGATTTTACTGATCCCAAGTTTGGACAACTTCCCCCTAAGTGTCACTATTTTTTAGTGTATCTGTGTCTTCTTTCATTATTTTGTTTGTTTCTTTTTTTCCCTTTTTACAGGTAACTGTGGAGCTCAATCTGTAATCGGGCAGCTCTGTCTACCTTACTTTCTCTCTCCCTCACCTCAACCTTTTCTGTCTGTGCAGTAATTTACCTCACTGTGAGAGGTCATGATTGTTTATATTCATGGAGGCACCATCTTGAACACGGAGAACTCAGATTGTTTACCTAACCTGCAAGTGACATGACGGCCTCTCTCTTCCCCCTAGTGCTGCTATGTCTCTGCTCAGTTCCTTCCCAAACCAGATTAGCTGTGGAAGAGTCACCCCCTGGCCCATTTGTGGTCAAAAACCAATTCCACAAAAGAGGCTCAAAGACAAATTAAACTTAATGCCATGTAACTAACTCAGCAGGTTACGGTGCAGTGTCAAGCACAGTGTTAGCCGCTTCTCGTGAACTGGTATGATTTGTGTGGAAATCACGGGCCAACATGGAGCCACATTTAAAACACTTCTGGAGGTCAGAGTGAGAAGACAAGTGAAAAATTCAGATGTTATCAAATCACCCAGAACAAAAGCTATCAGTTCCTGAAATTAATACTTGGTAAGAAGATATTTTTTACAAAAGCATTAAAAAGTTGAGTGTTAATGATTTGCTCTGAATAGATTTGTGCAAAGACAAACTCAATATTCATTTATCAGAGAAACACAGAGATCTGTTTTTTTTCTTGTGGTATTCCAATTAATAAACCAGAACATCTAAACCAGTTTTACATGTTTTTGTTTTTCAATGATGGAAATTGAAACAAACAAACAACAAAACAAAACACTGCACTCCAAATTTACAAAACTTTTACATGTCAACCTTATAGCATGTAAAAATGTCCAATCCAGCGCAGTAAGCCAGACAGTGAACAGCGAACCATTACACATCAAGTATTCCATATAAAACTCTCCAAGCTCATACTGTTACTTCTGAGCTGGATTAGATATGCACCCCACATTCTGCAGTCTGGGATCGTGGGGGTTAGCTAATGAAGCTCCGCCGGGGCTTTTCCGTATGAAAAGCTCCAGTGACGGTGCTGACATTGTCCTCTTTTTAAAAGCAAGTCCCATAGTTAATAAGCATCGTACCACTCAATTATACTGGCTTGTGCATGCAGTGTGTTCTGTATAACTCTCAGGAAGACACATACTCAAGTAAACAGACAAATAAACTGTTTTACGGTAAATATCACTGTGGAATATATTACATTGACATTGCACTGTTACAAATGAATCTTTTGGGGGTAGTGGGAAGATATAACTTTACATAAACTATCATACCAGTAAATGCCATGTTATGGTAATGGTATTCAGCCTTACTACAAAAATAAATGGCATTTAGCTTTCAAAAGGAGTTATTTTTCATAATTAAATCAGGATTATGTACAAAAACATATATATTTGGTACTTTGTAGATGTTTTATTCTTTTTTCCTTCATTAAATGTCTTTGTACCAGACTTATACAGCAACGCACTGCTCAGATGAAGATTTGTGTTGTCTAGGCAACAGTTTCAGACAGAACTGATGTATCTCAAACTGAAGAGAAAAGCTTTCGTGACAATAACAAACTAAAAAACAAAGAAGAAAAAAGAGTGCTTAAATACAGTAAAGACAATCTGAGAATAAACGCATGTATTTTTGTGGAGTCATTGGAGATTTAAAAAGGTAACAAAGAAACTATAGAAAGATTGACATATTGCAGGGTTAGGTTGGAAGAGAGAGCAAGAGAGTGAGCACTAACAAAAGAAGTAAAATATTTAGATTCACCGGGGATATCTATTTTTGAAGAGATATTTTTGATGTACATTACACTGTACCTGAAAGCACATAAAAGTTAGCAGGGTGTCGACTTGAGAGGCTGTAACCGGCAGGTATCAAAGACAGCTAATATTCAGAGGGCTAAAGTTAAAGTGCACTGTGATAGCCAGAATGGCTCTCATCTGAGAAGAGAAGATTAAAATCAGTGGGACATCACAACGAGGCAATATGAAGTGGGAAAGAGAGGAAATTTCTCTCTCATTCCCTCTCTCACAAAGATGCGCACACACATAATATATCCTCCTACAATAAACCAATTACTTGCCTTTAATATTTAAGAGCCTAATTTCCATTCATATGAAATATAATAAAAACGTCCAGGGACGAGCAAAGAAAAGAACCGACCCCGAGATATTCACAGTGGGTTAACTGCCTGCAAATGGGGAGAAATGAACATCTGGGTGTTTTTGTGTTTTATTGAGACAAATGTCTCCTGCCTGCACATGCAATTAATGGGCTCCTTTTTAAAAAGTGGAAAATGGACCATTTGAGGGTTTTTTTTCTTTTCAAAGTGGGATAAAAGCCTCTCTGCTTTGTTTTAAGAAATAATGGACTTAAGATACAGAATGTATGACTGAGTGAAAGGGATACAAAAAAAGTAATCATAACTATTTTCAGCCAACTGTAGCATTTCTCCTCTCTGATGACAGTTTGCAAAATGTATAAAATGCATGTTGTGATCTTGTTTGTAGGAGATAAAGGCTGTTAAAACAATGAGCCCAAGAATCAGAGTGGGTGTCGTTTTACAAGGCTGGCTCTTTCTCCAGATGGACACCATCATGCCCAAAGACATGACTTCAGAAGCAAGTAAAGAAAGTTGAGATAAGACAAGAGAAAGGGAGCAAGCTCAAAGGAAGAATTTGCCCAGGAAAGAGACAAACAGAAGAAGCAGCCTTGGCGGAGGCTCACTCTTACACAATCAGTAATAAACAGCCTGACTCTCCTGGGAAAACATGGCAAACAATCAAGCCTGACTTCCCAACACGCTGACATGGAGAATATCCTAAGCTTATTATTGTACACGCACCATCAACACAACACAGACTATCCCAGAGTGGGCTGCAATGTTTTGAGTTGAGCTTAAAATCATTAGACGAAGGGCCTTATTACATTCTATCTAAAGAAGCAGAGCTTCAATAACAGCTTTTCTTTTTTTTTTCTTCCAAGAATGACAAGCTTTTCAGAGGTTTTCTTTTATCAACCAGAACTATTGTCAGTGAATTAACACAGCTTAACAGGATTAAAATATTTGAGTAGCACTCATTGTTGCAACAGTGTTTTAAGAGCCAACACATGGGGCCACAAAATAGGCACTGTAGGGTCTGGTCTGGTCAGTGAGTATTTTTTATTATTTATTGGATTTTTTTGACTGAAAAGTTTCAGTGTTATGTGTGGCGGCTGACCATGAGAGAGCATGTTTGATCTTGCACCCAGGTCAGCCCTGACGCTAACAGAGTTATTAAGGGACTTATTAGGGAGAGTAAGAGTGCCAGCTAAACCCCCCACTGATTCCATCATTACCTCCGTTGTGGCCGGGTCATTACCGCCCTGCTGCCGAGGCTTTGTAGCAGGGATTGAGAATCTGCCAGTGTCCTCACCCCACTGGCTCCATGGGGAAGAGCGTGTGTGTGGGGTAGAGTTGTAGAGACGGCAGTAAAGGAAAACAGGTGTCAGAGTGAAGAAAACTACTGAAGGATTTGATCAAATCCCTTGAGATGAGGAAAAGGCTGACTTTGTAGCCATCACTTACAGTCAGGCTTTAACCAAGTAACATTTCCAGAACTGAACTTTTAAAGGAATACCACAATTTTGGGGCAACAGAGAGACAAACAATAGAACAATGAGATGCATGTAAATGTGCTAGTCTGACAGACACTGCAGAAAATTGAAGTTGTCCTAAACAAACTAACAAACCCAGATAATGCGGTTAGAGGTCAAATAACTCCTGCACGTTTGGGCCTCGGCTCTCTGCACATGCTCCAAACTTCCATACCATTGCACTGTCTGCAGTGGAATTCCCATTAAAGATGCTCTTATTCACACATTTCTTTGATGACACGTCAAAAATATTATGGCTCTGTCACTTTGTGTTTACATCAATCATTTAGCCTGTGTCATTTCATGTATGATTAATGCTGTATTCAACATTTACACAGTGTTTTAAAGGAGATTTCAGAACAAGGAAATATATATTGCGTATCGCGATAAAGCTCAAAAACATTACAATATTAGTTCTAGGCCATATCGCCCAACTCTTATCACTACTTTACTGTAAATAATATTGAAGGGTGCTTGAACAGTTATAGAATCCAGTGTCATTTTATTGTGATAAAAACAGCACATTTCCATTGTTTTTTTCATTAATCTCCTTTTTTTCTTTCCATTGTTTCTGCTGAGAAGCCCAGACATCACCATCACAAAGTGGCATATGCCCTTTGTCCGTCAGCAATTGATATGTGCAATGGAGGAAACATTTTGGAAGAGAAGGGGTGTGAAGTTTGCCAGCATCAATCTTGTTTCAAATTGAACCACAAAGTTCCAGCTGAATGAATTGGCTTTCAAATGCAGGAGGCCATGGCTATGCATTCAATCCCAGAGTGAATCTGATTTGATCCCAAGAGCTGTACAAAGGCACAACCCACTGATTGATAAAGCGAACTGAGGGGAGATGAGAGAGGGGGGAAAAAAGAAAAAAAGGAGACCCCAATCAATGGAGAAGAGTATACAAAGAGAGGGGGAAGCCAATGCAGCCAAGTGACGGTAAAGAGGGAAAAGTACGAAAGGAAGAAACCAAGAGGGGCAACGACTATTAGAATGAAGAATAAAATAACTTGTAGCCGGTCCAGGTTGTTCTACTGGGCCCATTTAATGCCTCCTACACAAATTGTAAAGATGGGAACAAACGGGTGGTGACAAAGAGAAAATAGAGATGTCTGTCTGTGATAACAGATTTTTCATCGCTGTGTGGGTGGTAACAATTTTATGGTCACAAAGCACACAGAGGCTCAAACGTTATACTTGCATTGACATCAGTGACTGATGTGTACTTTAAGTGTAACACATTTTCTGCTCACTGAAAACAGCTTCGGTGTTCCTCCAGCGAAACACGAATCTGGATGTCAAGTATTAAACAAAAACTGTATTTCGCCAGAAGCTTCTTCATCAAAAATGACCTATGCAGGAGGTCATTTGTGGTCTTTTTCCCTCTACCGTTTACACTGCAACAACTTAATTTCCCTTGGGGTTGATAATGAACAATTCAATTCAATTTAAAAAGGCTGATATTACAGGAAGAAGTTAATGATATATGTTTAAGAGAAGCCACAGAATTATTTAGTCTGAAAATGTGATTTAGCTCAAAGGTGCTATTTAAATAGATAATGAAGTAGGGCTTAATTTCCTTTCCCATAATGTTTTGTTAAGTTGTTATTAGGTGAGACAGTTTATTTCAGTAAAATGTGACTTTTTAGATTTTGTTTGCGTTTGCATGTATTGTGGGTTTTTTTTAAATCTGTGTGCAGTTGTATACTAAAATGTTGAAACATTGTCAACTTATGACTTTATACTTTGTATTTTCACAATGTACCAAATGTATTTATTCAGCTAAAGTGAATTTATTATTTAATCCACCACTTTGTGAGATGTTGTCTCATCAACAACTGAGAGCACAGGAAGATATATAAAATATACCATCAAAAATGTACATTTCGTATACACTATGTGCTGAAAAAAACCCAATGTAAACCACTTTAAATTTTTGAGGAACTATTGTTGGTTTGATCTAAAATATTTCAGTTAATGGCAATCTTTGTTAACAGATGGTACATAATATGTATGTGCAAACACAATATCCTTATGTTTAGAGCAGTGATTCTTAACCATGGGGCCGCGGCCCATGCTGGAGGGGCACAAAAAATACTTACATTTTGTGCTGGTGGGCCGCAAGGACCATGAAGGCCTTTATTATGTATGTATGTTTTCCAGCAGTTTTTTCAAACTTCCTTTTTTTTGTTTTGTTATAGTAAATTGTAATCTACATTTTGTGTTTATAAACCTGACTTGAGCTTTTAAATGTGTTCTTGTAGGAGCCTGATTTTATTCTATGAATTTGGTTTAGTTATTCAATACAAATTAAACCAATATAGTGTTTGAATGAGCCCCGGACCACTTTGTACTGGAAAAGTTGGGCCCCAGCGTATAAAAGGTTAAGAACCCCTGGTTTAGAGTACTTCCAAGCTTAGCATGGTTAAAATGGACATGTTTGTTTAAAAAGCACATGATACTATGCACTCTTTGAGAACAAAAATAAGTTAAAAAAAATTTAAGATAAATATTTTCATTGATCCCAAGACAAATTGTAATGTGTTTTATTTGATCATTTATGTTAGCATGCAGCCAGAATACATTTTCATACATGCGCTGTTTACATTAGCTTTGACACAAATATTGCCCATTTTCAGCTAATCAAAGTCTGTGTGAAAAAAAATATTTCAAGTTAATTTATTTGTTTGTTTTCTTTGTTGAATTTCAATTTAATCTATCTTTGTTTAACTTTTTTCTTGTTTCTTTATATGTTGTTTCTAAAACATATAAAATACGCTGGATATGCCCCAGTACATGTGGTATAGCTTTCTATCCTGATAAAGACAATGTTTTGAATGTGTAGCGATCCTCTCTCTAACCGATACAAAATAGCTCTTATCCTATGACTTAAAAAAACAAAACATACAAAATAAAACCAAACAAAAATAGAAAAACTGACATATGTGAAGTTTCAATGATATCACCCAAAAAATCAATGACAAAGAAAATAAAAAATGAAGAGCTACTCTTAGAAGACGGAGGCTAAGCTTGAAATCCCTCTTGATTATCATTTCTTTTCTTGGTAAAACTCATTAAACAGTAAGACCCATAAAAGCAGCAGGGGAGATGACAGTCTTGCATTCTGGGTTGTTTTAGAGGCCTCTAAGCGCAATAAGCAACTGAAAATCGGAGGCTGTTAAAGTGATTTTAAAGAAGTGTTGTTCTTCAACAATGCAAGTAACAAGCAAGAATCTCAAGGAAGGTGGAGATAACAGAAGTCCTTTTGTTTTTGTTTTTTTCAACCATATTTCTGAGGGCAGCTCTGCAGGGAAGGCATTTACACCTGCTTGCCTCATCTTTCACAATACGCAAAAGTGTGCTTTACTTATAAATATCCACATCTTGTGCCAAAGACAGAAGGCGAAGCAAAGGACAAAACCAACAAGTAATGTAAATGTGTGATTCATAAAAAAGAAAAGAAAAATAAGTTCTCATTAGAAATTATACATTTTCCAAAGCTGTGGAAATATGGTTGACAAATCAAGATCGTTTTCACAAATGATTTGTTTATCAAATAAGCAGAAAGGATTTATGTTGTGTTGTTACAGAGAGTCTGTAAAAAATGCTGGAGGCCTTGGTCTCTTTAGCTAAACCCCCTAAATCACATTAAAGATTCAGTTAATCAGCAGCACTTGAGCCGAAGAAACAATCTGCACAAATACAATTGTAATTCTAACAGATCTTGTTGATAAAATGTCAACTTTTTAACCACAACTACTGTATCCAATGCATGGTTTACATTTATATACATTGCATGAATCATGCAACACACAAAAGAGGAAATGAATGACTATCTCATTTTAGGAATATCTATTCTAGCACCTTTTCAGCAACACCGTCTACATCAAAGCTACTCTCATTGACTTTATACTGCACAGACAGGGATTGGGGGAGGTAGATATCAAATATTAAACAGCATTTTTCATTCATGAGAAAATCATGTTCTGTTTCAACAATAGCTGGAAAATAGCTGATTCAGTAAAGTCACTGCAGGGGTAATTGATAGGGATCCAGCAAAGGTAACTCCCAGGGTAAATGCTGGATCAGGGATTCCTAGCATGCCAGCAGGAACATGGACTACCTATGCAGCTTTCCTTTTAAAATCCCAGCGGGTGAGAAAGTGAATTCAATAAAGACTTTAAAAAGGCTGAAGCTGAACTACAGCCATGTGTTTGCAGAACTACAACTGTTAACTTGTACTTTCTCTCAAGTATCCACCTGAAAGATGTAAATATCTGTAAATATATGCTTCTTGTTGGTAAAATAAACCCGGAAAATATATCAATCACATATCTGTAACCAAAAACGCTTGATCATTGAAACGCTTTAGTTACTTCACACATTGAGACAATAAGACATAACTATCTCTGGCACTTCATTAAGCTTTACAAAAACAGTTCTTTTCAACTCACATCCCTTTTCAACCTGTATTATATTGGCAAATCCCCTTGCAACTGCAGCCCAAGGAAAACAAAAAATCACTATTTTTTTTTGACAGTACAAAAAATTCAAGATGAGTCTAGATTGTTGACCTGGAGGCTTTAAGACAGACCAGCCAAAAAAAAACTACTGGTAGGCAGAATGGTGTCCAAACAGATGGTGGGTTTGTGGGAAAGTTTGGAGGATTCTGTGTAGTTATGTCCACACACGCTGACAGAGCTCCGATTTAACTGTTCTATGTTTGACAGGACTTTGACTTCCTCCCTCCCACTGCTGCTAGAATTAGAGGGGTGTGCTGCACACACATAACACACTGTCAAAGAAGTGGAAAACAATCAAATTGTCATGGGGGGATACATCAAGTGCTTTCATACATCCTCTTCAAAAAAAAAGAAGAAAAAACTTGCTCTGCCCCACTTGTGTTATTCATCAGCAAGTTAGGTTGCCTGGTTGTGTATCTGAGAAACAAACTGGACGCGACAAGAAAAGTCCCAGAGCTTCCTTCACCAACGTCTTGTCTCTGCCCTGATGGAAAACTGGTCTAGTGGACTGGAAAAGGCATGAAGCATACCAAGCATGGCCACCCTGGGCTCAAACATACATGTGCAAGTTCAAGTTTGAGCACGTCTAAGATCACAAAAGAAAGAAAGTAAAAAAAAACAAACAATGAAACTACTCAATTGATGCAACAAACAAAAGACATTTGCAGGGATGTGGCATTTCTAGCTTTCTCAAAAAACACAAAGATACAGTGAGAGCACCAGAGATCCTAATTGGCATAACAAGTTAAATTGAAAGCAAGGTGTTTAAATGTGTTGGAAGAAATGCTTGGTTTTAAGATAATTAACATTTCAGTGAGAAAAAAATTGTAGTCACAAGATGAAAGTGTCTTAGCAACCACTGCCTGAGAGAGTAAATGAAGCATGTGTGTGAAGATTAATTAAGGATGGGATAGAAAGAGACGACACCTCCTTACCTTTAGACTGTGAGGAGAAGCAGAGGGAGAGCTGAGCAAATAGGTCAGGATTCTCGAACTTCTCTTCTTTGACTTTGATCCAGAAGCAATTCTCTGCCATTTCCTGAGGCACTATCTGCAATGACACAAGGATTCCATTATCACCACAATCAGAAACCGTCATTTCATCAAACCGCCACTCAAAAGTTCTTCTCGCTGAAAGATGGGGTTTGTTGAGTGTTTTTCTGTGTGTGGATGTACACATGACCTTGTGCGGCATCTTTAGTATCTGAGCGGCAAACAGAACTGACAAAAAAGACCACAAAGCAAAGGGCAAGTGTGCGGTTTACTATTATGTGAATATGTAGCCACACAAAATAATAATGTGTCAACAAACCCAAAGTGAACTAAAATATTAAAGATCTGTATCTTTGTAATTTGTGCATGCATGGTTCCAACAGAAACATGACTGAAACGGGAAGATATCAGAGAATCAACCAAACCCATACAAAGTGAAACAACAGCAGACCACAGATTTAAGTTTTATCTCCTCTTCTTTCATTCCCCTCCATTCTGTTCAGGACAACAGAAATGTGCTAAAATAGATGTTAAAACCAATGACTGTAAAATAAAATGGACAGACCATCCGGGAGTTTTGTGAAGAGCTGAAAAGAAGCTCATTGGGA
>JAOXYM010000007.1:15451816-15469378 GCA_028567055.1 Leptatherina wallacei | reverse complement strand
CTTTTTAACATGGGAGTCAATGGGAATCTGCTCTGTTTTGCAGCCAGCACCTGGAGGAGGAGGGGGGAACTGCAATTTTTGGCACTTCCGCATAGGCTTCCTTTTTTCGAACGGGAGGTTGCCCCTTGGTTAAAACATAAGCAAACTCATTTAACATGTTGCGGTCATTAATACCTGATAATGTATGGCAACACATAATACACTCTTAGTCCAATGGTGAGAGTTTGTGAAGTACTGTCATGGTTATTTTATTGAGGGTCCACAGTAGTAATTCACATTTTGCACTGCTGCCATTAACCTCTTCAAAACCACAGCAATTACATAAAGACAGTGACGTATGTCACTTCTGCAACACTGACAGCTGCTGGGCATCATTCTCAAGACCATATATTGTATACCAAAGGTGATAGGTGCAGCAGTGCTAGAGAGTCTCTGGGTGCTTTCATGGAGGCTTACGGAAATTCCAACATGACTTTGTTTTCTGTGAAGTGTAGATAACAAAGTGAGTCTGTACTCTTATTTGCTTCTCATTCAGTGCACCCTAAGTCACAGAGCGCACACTGTCATGTCAAATGGTGAAACGGGAACTGTTGAAAAAAAAAAAGATAATTCAATTATGTAACAATTCAAACCTGAGATACTGTATGTTTTACAACCATCAGTACTGAAACTGTATGAGTGCGTCTGAATAAGAAAAACATCTGTAGATTCTGAACAAGGTTAAAGGTAATAGATAAAGGAAGACTATTTTTCTATAACAGATATTCTGAACAGACAAGAAACTGAGCAGCTTTTATTATCTGGTAAAATGGTTAAAACTGAGTCACACCATGGCTTGCAGAAATTTCCCCCCAATCTAGCTGCTTCGCACTGTGTAGAGCCACCTTTTGCAGGAACTGCAGCTGCAAGTCTCTTCGAGTTAATCTCTATGAGCTCTGTACATGCATCCATTGGGATTTCTGCCACTTCTTCAAAGCAAAACTGCACTAGCTTCATCAAGTTGGATGGGTTCTGACGGTGAACAGAAAGTCATGCCACCAATTCTCAGATGGACTAAGGTCTGGGATTTGCATAGGCCCTTCCAACACATTTCAACTATTCCCCTAAATAACCCCTAAAGTGTTATTTCAGCAGTATGCTTAGGACAGGGATGTCCAGTTCCAGTAGGGTAACTGTCCTGCAGGTTTTAGATTTCTTCTTGATCCAACTCACTTGATTGAAATGAAAGCCACAGTCAAATGAGAGCCAACAGCTTGTCAAGTTCTACACAAGCCTGCGTTTATATGGAGCACTTTTAATCCAATCAGAATAAAAATGTGTCATGCAAACATGTCAGCTGACTCGATCGGCCTCAATCGGAAAGAAATTTGAATCCAATCAAGAGGGGCAGTTTAAACCTTTTCACGATTGGCTTAACAGGAAAAAAACATACACTGATTCCAATTGTTTCTGAGGTGGATGTTGTTTCTGTGCATGCTTGAACCACATGGGGGTTACATGAGGTTCAAGAGTTCAGGGAAGACTTGGACAATAATGGCAGCAAAACAGAACGGGACTGTGGTGGATACAACGTTTTTGTTTGATTATTTAGTATTATTGAGCATTCTGACTCTCAAAAGGTTCAAAATAAGAAAAAAAGAAAAAAACCTTCTTTCGAACTAGTATGCATTGTGGATGTCAAAAATGTTATGATTGTATTAAATTCGTCCATCATGCAAATACACAACTGATCGGATCACTTTAACCAGTGTCCAAGTGAACATGTTGGCTGGAATCTCTGATCGGATTGATTTTAATCAGATAGATGAGACATTTGTCTATGTAAACGTAGCTTCTGGTTTATTCATTTCAATCAGGTGTGTTGAAGTAGGAAATCATCTTAAACCAGGAGAATAGTGGCCCTCCAGGACTGGAATCGGACAACCCTGGCTAAGTATCCAATGCATGAAAACCGAAATAGGTTTCCCTGTATATGATATTAAGATCATGTGACACTTGCACTCAGGTGAACCTAATCTAACTAATCATGTGACCAGTAGCACCACCGCTTATTTAGGTGCTTTAAAGAAAAGGGATGAATATATATGCACACAACACTTTCTTATTATTTTCTCTTTTTTTTTCCTAAAACATTTTTGTTCATTTCACCTCCCCAATTTTAATTATATTTTGTAGATACTTTTATATCAGCTACTAAGTCAATTTAATCACATGGAATTGGTGTTTTTTCTTTCATAAATGTATCACCTACCTTTTTTATGTTGCCCATCTACTCCACGACACTCTATATTGTTCTTTATTTGATTTATTTCTTTGTTTGTTTTTGTTGATACTGTATGTGATATTCATCTGTGTGTTATTTAGTCATTTCTATAGTGCTTAATGGAAACTTAACTAATAATTGTATGTGGGAATTATTGATAAATCAATCAGAAGGTACAGGCAGGAACATCTAACTAACTCAAAATTAGTGTTTAACAATGCTCACATTATATGTGGTTGTTTTGGACTTATCCCATGTCACTGTCTTGAATGCCTCTAACTAACAATCCACTGCCACCACGTCTACTGTAACTGAAACTGTAATTTGCAATAATATTTACACAAAATGTCTAGGTATTCACCTGGAGATTTGAGTGAATACACTGCAGCAAATCATGGACATTCAACCAAAAACTGTATGGTCATGTCTGTGTGAACCGTGTTGTTGCTAAACATGCATGTACATAGAGGATAGAAGGGATACAGGTATATTAAAAATCCCCATTGTTCTTCTCTCCTCTTAACATAATTAAATAGTATTCACTCCTGGTACTCCTGCATTTGCATCTGCTACACACAGAGAAGGCAGAAGACTCATGTCCCACTTAATCGGCACAAGGGACACAGGTTGTTTTTCCTCAGGTGGTTATGAATTTCATTTGCATCATCAAACAAAATTTCCTGTGGAGGTGAGGTTAATGGTCCTGTACATAACCTGTTTCTGTACACTTTCCAGACAATGGACATTTGCTCTGCACTGCATGCACACAAATCATACATGCAAAACTGCATCAACACTGTTAAGGAAAATTGAGACATTCATAACATCAAAGCATAAACACACAGACACACACACAGCCTTTTCCTTTTATTAAGAAACAAAAATATATTGTTGTTTTCCCTGATATCAGAGTGGCTATGATACCCCATATTGCTAGACACTATAAATAATTGTATTTACTTTCTGAAAGCTCACAAACTGTTTTTCTTCTTTTTTTCCCCGTTTATTTATTTTTTCACAGAGAAGTTGTGTATTTGATGACTGCATGCTTCAAACCCCTCAGTTAAGCTTCCCCAAGTAAGTTGCATGGGGCTGAAGCTGGGTGAATGGCACGGCCATGTCATGACTACTAGAATGACTTGCATCTCTTTCTCCTCCAAGGAGTTTTTGCACTGTGCTGCATTTACAAGGGCAGAATTAAGACTACTGTATACAGTGAACTCCCCTTCTCATTTGCCACTGCTAGTCACTCAGTTACAAGCATCAGCAGGAGTATAGCCTGCATATTCCACAACTCCACAA
This sequence comes from Leptatherina wallacei, assembly GCA_028567055.1. Lineage (NCBI taxonomy): Eukaryota > Metazoa > Chordata > Actinopteri > Atheriniformes > Atherinidae > Leptatherina > Leptatherina wallacei. The sequence continues at coordinate 15,465,813 of JAOXYM010000007.1, read as the reverse complement.
CTTAGATCTGTGCTTGATGTCACTGCCCTCACAAAACTTGGACCAATTGAAGGGGCATAATAGTTAAAGTTGAAGTGACATACATCTTCGTTAAAGATCAAGAACTCATACATGCATGCATACATCAGGTGAGGGGATGCAAAATTAGTTTGTTTTGAAGTGCACTGACTGTATTTTTATCGTTTTTGTCTCAAAACTATAACTGACTTTCTTGTTTCTTGATAAAGTTCCTTGTTTTTGTTTTCCTATTGTACTTTTCAATTGTTTGAAAGCATGTTTAAAAATCTGACGTTGAAGTCATTCTGTTTAAACAACTTTTGATCATCTTTAAAAACACTTTTGAAGTCTAACAGGACAAAGCAGTGTTGTCTGTTGATCCTGACTTCTTTTGTAGCTGTTCAGTCCCCTTTTTTCTTTTTTTTTGTTAGATTTTAAAAATGCTTGAGAGTAAAAACTAAGGTAGGTGCTTTAGGGCTTTAGGGAGTCACTCATATGAAAGTAAAGCATCAAACCTCATGTTATCACTTTGCAGTCTTATCTTAAGAACTGGTGTTTTAGCATTCATTGACACTACGGTATGTCAAAAAAATGTACCAACACAAAAGCTGTGCTGTAAAGCCTGGGCGTTCTCAGGTGTGTTGGTATTTTAAAAGGGTAGGTTATCTGATTTGTTAATTTAGTCTTAAATGACAAAAATGTTGAACAAAAACACACATTTTCTTTTTTTTTCTTTTCTCTTTTTTTCGGGGTAAATGTTTGACTTGATTCCACTTAAACCATCATCCTACTAACATGATGTCAAAAGTCTTAGTTTGACATTTTGCTTGATGTCAGTAATTGAAGACTAAAAAGCCAGGTCATAAAACTACTATTCAAAAACAAATTCCAGTGACAAATGACAAATTATCTTTGGTACAATCAAGCCAAGATGCATAAGAAAACACCACTGAAATTGTGTTCAAATGTGATAGTAATACAAAACAGTTTCTTTTTCTCCATCAATTATGCTGAAAATATATAAATCCAAGGACATGTGAGCTGTGAAAATTGTTTACTATTGAATCTTTTGAAATAGATGCTGAGTGTGCAATTGTGTGCCCCACAACTGAACAAGTATTGGACTGGATTAAGAGTACATTAGAAGAAAACTACTTACAAAACTACTGTTTTAAAGTTTAAACTTTGCATTTAATTTTGTATTTAGGCCTGCAGAATGTACCGTTTACTAAAGCAAGTACAAAATGTTTATTTGTTTGTAAACAGACTGAATATCTAATAAAATAATCATTGATATTGTTACTGTGCATGAAAGGATTCATTACAGATTAGCATTAGCCTGTTATTCACCAACAGATTAGCATACCTTGGTCCAGTTGACCCTCTTCATCACAGTTTCGGGCTTGTAGACCTTCTTGGCCTCGAGTCCATAAGGCAGCTTGACGACAGGCAATGAAGGTGGAGGACCACCAAAGCCCCCAAAGGGAGGTGGTGGTGGGGGTCCACAGCCTGGTGGGGGTGGGGGTGGTGGAGGTCCTCCGCCTGGAGGTGGGGGAGGTGGAGGGGGCGGAGGAATGCCAGCATGGCCAGGGAGAGGAGGAGGAGGAGGAGGTGGGGGACAGCCACCAGGCGGTGGAGGAGGTGGGGGCGGAGGTGGAGGTGCTACACCGCCTGGCAGTGGTGGTGGAGGCGGTCCTCCAGTTGCTACTGGGCCCGCTGCAACCTGCAAATACAAGGAAGAAATATCAGCGACAGACCACCTGATGACTGAGGATCCTTTGATTGGCTGAAAAGCTGAACATGATGCCTCAGTAAGATAAAAAGCTATAATTTTCTGCAACTAGCAAGCATTTCTTTTAGTGAATGGGTCCTTAAATGTGTACCTGTAACACTCTTGGTGGATAGCAAGTTTACAAAATGAAGTGCCTGCAAATTCAGACCACATTAATGTGCCATTTCTTTTTTGATTCCCTGACTTTCCAAGGGTAAAGATGTTTCTTGATTTGTTTGCCAAGTGGAGTTTCCCATGAGTCTTATGAACATAAATAGATCTAAAATAGTTTGTTTAAACATTTAGTGAAACAAAGTTTGGGAATGTTTATTTCAACTCACATCTTTTGACTTAAAAACCCTTGTAATAACAAAAAGTGAAGACTGTCTAAAGTCATTGTGAATGCAGTACAGACACTAAGAGACTGAATTCATAGTTATGGTTACAATTATTTACAGCTTTTACAGATGTTTGCTTTCTTGGGATCCCCCCCCCGACCAAACAGTTGAACCAATACACTCCTTAATCGCCACAAGCACACTTTAAATACGTGGTTACATGATGGGAACAGATGGAAAAAAAGCGACTACTGTTTTAATTTACAAGAGATAAGAATGTTGCTTCCCCATCAAGTACTTATTATGAATTTTCGCAAAGGTGGCTATTAAACAGTAGACAGGGATGTAATTATGACCTGAAACTGATAATACTCCTTCAGCCTTTTGACATGTCAACACTATCATATACAGGGACACATAGACAAATAATGAAAAAAGAAGGAAAAGGGGGATGTGCTAATACCACAATTACACTGTTCCACCAGTAGATGAGATGTCAGCTTTTACCCAAAAAACATTTCCACTTGCACTTCTCATTTCCAAAACCAATTCCCCGCCACATGTATTTCCCCAGCCACTTGATTGTGTGCTTAAAATGTAATTGGCTCCATATTTAAAGACATTACATAGTGTTTCATTATGTAATGGCATTGGTAGATTGTTTACTGGGGTTGGAATTAAAAAGGTGTTCTGCAAACAGCTTCTCACACATATTGCTCAGAGACCTTCACTGAAAATCCAAATGTACTGCTTACAGGCTTGTCAATCTTTCATGGTTAATACAGAAGAATCAAATTAATTAAGGAGCAGAATAGGAACACAATAACATTTTTACTACCTCTTTCTGATCTACCCAATCATAAGCTTCATGTTCCATCCAACTCTTAGGATCCTTCAAACATCCCCAAAATATTGTAAGTTAAAGTAAAAATTTTGTTTTTTTCATCTGTTTTTAGGGGTAATTTCACATGGAATATGATACGTTTTTATGTTTTGTATTGCAATGAAGCAGCCATATTCTGTATGTGATTTGCACGAAATGTGTATGTCATATAAAAACATGCAATTATAAAACTGAACTAACAGCATAGATCTATCATTAGCAGCTTCTTTGGAAAATTATGCTTTTTAATGCCCAAAACCAACTCCTTCCCTGTGATTTCCTACTCAATGCATATATTTTTAATCTATGCACTATGAAGTACTCTTTGATAACATATATTTGTGAACTTTTGAATCTATCCAAGATATGTCCTAACTTTTGCAGGGCCCATCCACAGCTGTGTGAAGTAGACAAGCAAGCTAATTCAAAAATCTAACGTACAATTTGGATTTACACTCCTTTGGACTCATTGAGGAGGTCAGTGTGGAAGCTAATTAAGTCTGAAAGTGATGTGATTAAATCTTTGCCCCAGTCTCATCTCTGAACGGAAAATTCAATCACAAGTGTTTACTTATGAAAATTTCATCAAACAAGTGTGGAATGTCTGTGGTTACAAAGTTTACCATTGCTTCCAAGTGTTATCTTTAGCTTGATCAAACATCCAGATAAATATACATACTGTATGTATCAAATGCCTTTTGATTGATGTTATTCATTTTACAGATTAGTAATTTCAAGACCTCAAACATCCCATTATCTGTGTTATTTATTCATTCAAAACTTATTTGAGGCACCTTACATAATAAATATAATCTGAATTTAAAGGAAATCCAAATCAGTGTTTTGAAAAATGATAGGGTAAGGGCAAGCATGCAAAGAGGACATAGATCAGTCCCATATTAAAACAAAAGAGATGCATCTTTCTTTTTTTTCTCTCTTTATCTGAATTTCAGAGGGATTAAATGTGAGATTTATGTCAAGGGCCATACATGCAAAGAGGACACCCACCTTGGCTTCAGATTCCCTGATGAGTCTCTGAGCCTCTTTGCGCTTGTCTTTTTCAATAGTTAACTGTGCAGATACAACACACACACACACCAGAGATACACACCATGGGAACACACACACATTGCAACAGACATAAAGGGCAACAAAGAGGCACACATGAGGGTGGGTTAGATAGACAGATGAAGAACACTAGTACTCTTCAACAGGTAGAGAGCTCACACCAAACACAATAAAGCCAGAAAAGAGGCAGGGAAAAGAAGGAGGAGACTTTTTGCACGGTTAATGACAGTAGCAGTACAGTATTATATTCCCATTATGTCAGAATGAGCTATTTCATGTGCAAAAGGCAGAGTGTGCTGTACTTTTACACCTAAAACAAGATGTAATCTATCTTCAAAAGAACATCAGTAGAGCAATGACTGTATGAAAGGAACACAGAACACCATCACAGACAGCTGGTGCACCTTCAAAAACCTTCTTCCATTTCCATTTTTTCTATCTCTCTTTCTGGCATTGCAAAATACATTTCAACTCAACACTCTCAGATGTGTGATGGGCATTGATTTCCCCGTGCAGCCTTTGTTTTAGAAATGCACCCATTGTGCTTTGATATTTCACTCTGTGCAACCTTGCCAAACGAAAGAGGATAGGAGCATATTCTACGGCAACTGAAATGTAATGTTTTTTTTTTGTTTTTTTTTTTATGCAGCTTATCCTACAGAACACCTCTTAGGACTGAAAAGAAATAAATATTTAATGTGTATAATGGAAAAAGGGATGGGAACTTTTTAGTTGGTTGGCTTAAAAAAGCTTTCTTATATTTTCAAGAATCTTTGAAAAGTGTTGTAAAGTGCAATATTTAAAGCCAAAAATAAAATTTATCTTATACTCCATCCTTTGGGGATTGAAAGTTAGACTAGTTGAAAGTTAGACTTTGAGGAAAACCCAGAAATTTCCAGCAGCTATTTTTTCCCTGCTGTCTAAGGTCTTCTGTCCATCATTTGAAGTAAACTGTCAATATGAGGATGCATGTATGGTCTGCTTAAAAAACAGCATTTCTGCCTTTACGATTAACTTGGCCTTTCTCACAACAACAAAGCTCACATAATGGGAGCTTCATTGTGAGTTCTGGTGCCATTGTCAGTTGAGTCAAATTCTATAATCAGTCAGAGTAAATGGCAGCCTGGCTTTAAAAGACAGAGAGTGGTCTACTACACCTCCAGCTCCTCTGGGGGCTTTGCTGGGTCAGCTACCAGACGGGCAGGTTGTTAAAACCTATTAACGGGATGGCGCAGAGTCTTCCAGTGCACCACTGCAGTGCTACATTATTCATCACATCCACAGCCGATTCAGTGAATAGCTCCCTTTTTATTTATTTTTTTTATTTTGCCTTGAATGGTTGCGAGCAAAGGTTTGGGGAATAGTGAATGAGTTCCACTTTCTTGTGATTTCAATGTCCTTTGTTGATGTTTACAAGCAGAACTTCTACTCAACTCAATTGGGAGATAATCAAACAGACACATCAAACATGCTCCTTGTTACAATGCCAAAGTTCCAGAGAAAGGCTCTCGTTAAATGTGTTGGTTCACAAACATGGCACAGAGAAGCGACTCAGACATGCGTGTGTTTTAATATCGACAGGAATTCAGTCCAGGAGATGAAAGGTTAGGGTTAGCGCTTGCTTCATTCATATTCAGCAAAACGGCTGTGATCGCAGAGCTGCTTTGATGGACAAACTGAATGCGTGTCTTCACACCAATTTGAAGGTTCTGTAGTCTCACAGTTAATGACTTCTCTAAGGCTCCAGTCTAACATGGAGTAGGTTGCAAAGTGCAGTCGGCCAGCCTAGTCTTCCTGAAGATGCAGAATCACAGCTGTCTTTGAGCGTAACATTGTGGATTCCATTGCTTGAGCCAGCATTTCACCCATCTTTATTAAGACCTGTCTAAAATTGGAGTTTTAATAACTGAACCTGCATGTGTAAAAAAAATATTAATAATATCTACACTAATTGAATAGAAATAAAAAAAGTTTTTTACGAATATGTGACAGTTAAAAGCAGGTTCAGATGATGTGGATACACATTCAAAATTAAGTTTATTCATGTATAACAATAGCCTATTTGTTTATATTAGTAAGTGCTTGTGGCAACTTTCATGCAAGTCAAACAAATGACATGTATTCCTGTGGAGATTTGATGCTTGTACATGTGAGGTTCTGGCCACTCTTAAAAGGGAGATTTAGACAAAGAAACATGGTCTGTCAATGTGTAGTAGTCATTAAGTTGGCAAAAATACGTAGAAACACAAAAAAAAAAGCTCCAACATTGGAAAAAGTGAACACAGAGGCAAAATGCAAGAAAAGAGAGAGCAAAGGAGAAAAGGTTGAGCAGCTGAAAGGAGCTTTAGCTAAATAGTTGTGCTGTAATTTGTAAAGAATCTGCCAGTAAAGTATTACCACTCAAATTCATCAGAACAATAAATCTGAAAGGGAAAAAGACCTTTTCTTTTTGGCATAATCTGGGCCAGAACAGCCAAGGACTTTCCTCAATAACAGCATTTACTGTAGACTAACAGTAGACTGATTGCTAAAGAACTTTAGTAACAAGTTGTGACAACTGTGAAAACTCTGCTTGCAGGTGCGTCAGATGGAAAGTGCAAACATAAATTAATGTTTGAGAGAAAAAGTAATTTCTGCTCGAGATCCAGCCGTACCATCTTACGATGGTGGTTTATATTAAATTCCAAAAGCAAACAGGAAAACTGCCTTTTTATCCCAAGGTAGTACTAAAGTGTTTAAAATTGGGTTAAGGGGGAAATAGCAGTCATTTTCTGTACTCAAAATGGAGGGTTTTGCCAGGGAAGAAATGATGTAGAAGCCAGGAAAAGAAATGCAATACATCTCTGTGATGATAGAATTTCATAGGAAAAGCTTCAACAGAGCAATCTGCTTATACAAAGAGCTAAAACTTAGGAAGGAGATTGACCCTCTATTAAATCAAATGTTCTTGCATGGGTGATAACTCCCACTTACAGCAGTTTCACATTTGTAAGTGGGGTAGAAATGTATCCTTCTGACCAACTCAAACCTTTTCCACACTAATCATTACTTACCAAGGCTATGATTTTTTTCAGACAAACAAATTATCAAGGAAAAAGAACACACCTTTCAAGCTGATTAAAATTGCTTTTGAATGTAAGCTTTTTAGTAACTCAACTTTTAGGATTTTGAGACATATAATGTAAGATCTCGAGGGTATAATTGTTTTACAGAGTAGTGGGATTTCATTTTGTGGATGTACCTGGGACTCCAGGGTCTGGATCTTTGTCTCCAACTCTTTGATTCTCTCTTCCTTCTTTTGAGACTCGGCCTGAGCCTCCTGTCGTGCGCTGAACTCCTCATCAAACTGCAAGAAAATAGACAGAAGTCTGTCTGTGTGCAGATAATAAACACACATGCACAGAAGTAAACACACGCACACACAGACACACAGGTAGGTAAGCAGCAGGGTGTCTCCAGAGAGTGGCCATGGGGCACATCAACAGACACAAAAACACACCATCTTACACTCTCTGGCCAATTTCTATTCATAGTCCTTTTGACCCAAGAGCCCTGTTGTCCTTTGTCTTTGTTTCAGGGTTGGTTTTCATGTATGTTGATGGATCTAACCTTTGCAAAAACCAAGCCATGTCCCAACAATGATTTCACCATACCAGCAGGGTGCACAGTGGGATGGTAGGACATGAGTCTTGAGAAAAAAACATTTCCAGGACCCCTGGTGTCATCAGATTGTATTTGAGACTCTCTCTCTTGGCTATCTGGATTTCATATTCAAAATATCATGCTAGCGGTAGGGTTTGAATTTTAAGTCTTTTATATGATTAAAAATGCTTCTAAAATTCAAGAAAGTATCAGTGTTACATTTAATCATAGGAAAATGAAGAACCAAAGTGATTGGCAATCTTTAAAAGCAGAATTGAATCAAATGTGCCTGCCCATAACTTAACTCTCCCCGGCACTGTGCACAAATAAGTATACATCAGAACATCAGCATTGATTCTTGTAATGCTGATACGGATCATGTAGCGTCACAGCCAGGTATTGATCAGGGCATGGAAAATCAATAGCTTGTCTGGGAGCTCTGGGGAAGAAAAAACTTTGTTGATGGGAGCTTGCCAACCAAAAGGAAGCTGTTGGAGTGATTAATGTCTCACCTTTTTGGAGTACTCTGCAGCTTTCTGTTCACTCTCCTCAACTTTGGCTTTATCCACACACTGATCTGCAAGACAAGACGGCCACAGTCATATCGGATACTTCAAAGGCTTCTCAGGCTGCAAACTGCATCATTAGCTCTTCATGTCAGATTTACAAGCAGACCTGGACACCTAAACAAAACAGACTGAGTGGTATTCAGATCTATATTGGGACTCTTATTTGGTCTGTGAGGTCTTAAAAATGTTTTCAACCATGGGCGCCTTTCATCACAAATGAAAATATCAAACATGTTTTGAGAAAAAGGGCACTTCAATCTTTCCCTACCAACCCTTTGCTTATTCAATCTCATGAAAATTGAAAATGTCTAAAAATTATTTTACCAAGACCACAGATGACCGTAAGCCCAAAGCTCATAAAAGCTTTCTAAAATATTTTTGATTTTTCCACACTGTCCTATCATCACCAGGAAATGATTCAAGTCCTGTCAGATTTGCAGTGTTATCATAGTCATATTCCTCAAGGACAAAAAAACTTCCAAAACATGAGTTATTCCTTTATTAATATCTGTATACACATGGAATTCAATTTTGAGACCATAGCAAAATTTGTTGCATTTGACCACAAAGTAGAGTTGAAATAAGCCAAATAAATTTATTTTTATATCAAATGATACAGAAAGAAGATCCCAGACTGAAATGCATGTTATCCTCCAGGGCAAACCTCACAGATGTACATCATTCATAATAAAAACTGACAAAATTCAAAGGATGGGATCTAGAGTTTTAAAACCATCTGTCTGTCCAAACTGATGCAGGACCACTAAACTCCAAATGACAACATAACTCAGCAAGTGCTTCATATGTTCACATCAAACTGTATGAACTTGCCACTCTTTGCTGTGGTTTTTGGAAAAGCATTGTACAATTTGACCACTACCATAATCAAAAATTTTATTAAAAAGGCTTACAGCAGTTTTTAATATGATTAGATGAGGCGAGCATGATGGCTGTGCACAGCTGAAATGTTTGCCTTGTTGCTGTTGTTGCCTGCTGCTTCATTTATAATCAGATCATACATTTTACAGCATTATCATATTACTGAAAAAAAATTATTAAAAAAATGAATAAAATGACAACCCGATGTAAAGGTGGGAGGGGGGCTGCTGGAGGGGAAAAAAAGGATTGAAAAAGGTGAAAAGACACCTTTCAAAAACCCAGTGTGGAATTTTGTTTCTTTTTCACAGCTGATTAAATCCCAGTAAAAGTGAAAGAAAGAACATATCCAATACAGCTGCAGTGTTTTTGTGAATAAGTTTAGAAACTTTTAATGACCCTTTGTTGGCAAGTCACAAAACTGTTAGCGACACAACTGAGAGAGACAAAGTGGTGTTATTTATTTCCTTTCTGTGAAAAAAAATATCCCCATTAGTAATGCAGCTCATGATGTCTTCTCTATGATTCCACAATAACTAGGGAAAACAAGTGTTGAAAATGATTCTGAATTAACTGCTTCATTTTACCTGAGCAAATCCATCATTCATTAATTATTAGACAAGCTCATCTTAGTAGTATGTTGAGAAGTGAGAGGATTTTTCTCTCTGTATTTCAGTGGTATATGTCCTGAAGCACAAGATTTAAAAGGGAAAGTAAATATAACCTGATTATTTCAGTATATAAAGATATTAAGTATAACAAACTGTGATACCAATATGACACATTAATAAGTATTCAAGTATAGAAAATTTTAAACGGTACCAATAAGTTGAGTGAAGTCCACATCCAGTTTTTTACTGCCAAAGTCAGGGTCCATCCCATTGCGCTGCAAAACCACCTGAGACACACATTCTTCTATCACCTTGTAGTACTGAGGCCTGAGGGGTCAGGAAACAAAGCAGTGCAATTAGAAAAGCAATAGAAATATATGAGTGACACAAACCCTACAAGACTAATTAACTACAAATGATTCTCTTATCCAAGCTAGAGGTCACAAAATGCCAAGTCAAAAAGGTTGCTGCTGGAGAAAACGGCTACCCCATTAAATTTGATCATTTGCTTCACCCCATCATAAAATTAGCAGCTTAATGGCTGCACAGAACCCAAGAATGTGATAGTCTGTCCATTTCAAGGTGACTGACAGTAGTCAAGGCTACGCTTGCCCTCTTGCATAATTTGCAATCATCTTTGCCAATTAGAGCGACCATAAAAAGTGAAATGCAAATCTAATCATTGTAATGTGTGTAATTGAAAGCATGATGACCAGAAAAACATGTCAGCCAGTTAGAAGTGTGACTGAGCACTAGGCGTTGTCAAGCAGGGTGTGTGAATCAGCCTGAGAGTTCACTGCCACCACACAGGTTGCTATGTGACCTTTTCTCTGTAGCATTATCAACTTTAATTGCAAGTGACATTTAACAAATACAAAGCCATCTTAAGCTTAGCTCCAAACTGAGAAATATTTATTTTCTAAGCATGCCACTGAACAGAGATTGACGTGTACATTTATAACAGAAACAACTCTTTTATCATTTTCCCAAAAGGCTCCATTACTTGCAATCTGCAACATTTTAAGCTGTGGTACAAAATTTGTCAGTATTTCGAGATTCTTCAGATTTTCAGGCACAAGATTAACTCATGTGCTGCTTCAGGTCTCCAAAGGTTGTTTAAGAAAAGGACCAACATACTGTGCTTGTTCTTGACTGTTTCTTTTATTTTCATGCCTATTTAGTTCCGGTGGAAACCCTGTTTTGGCAAAGGACTAATTAGCTGAGTCATTACATCCAATCCATTGCTAAAATGGAAATGGCAATGAGGTCCATGCTTGCATATACATATAGTTTCACAACAAGTAAAATTTATTTGAAAAAAGAACCATATATGCATTCAGTTTTATAAATCCATGGAAAAGAATGTGAGCAGGCATTTTTGCCTTTGTGCATACTCACTGCTTTAATCATGAAACAATGCACAGTTTTATGCATTTGGCCTCTGGTCATTCTACACCAAAAGGATGACAATGATTGCACTAAGATCCACAAGTCCCTTTTAGATAAACATGCTGCAGTTAATTATTTTTAGCTTCTCTAGACTGTCCAATTGATTTATATACAGAACTGCCTAAAAGCCTGAGGTTTTATGACAACTTTGATTCAGATAAGGAACTTAGTCTGATCAAAGCCTGGCTGTCTGTTGGCCCTACATGAAAGCATTAAGGGAGGGGGAGCATTACTGTTACTAAAATGTGATAATTGATTATAGCAGGCAGAACCGTGAACAAAGTATCTGTTGCCAGGTGGGTTAATTTAGTCTAAAAAGACTAGAAGTGCTCTGTATAAAATCCAAACATGTTTAAGAAAAAAGGGAAATGTGTAATAATGAGGACTCTTCATCTCTCTAACATTTAAATTCAAAGTCTACATTCTCATGATACTTTGTGGGTGGACAGACCTGATCATGTTATAAACAGAAATGTGAAATAGCATAAAATTTCTTGCCAAAATACATAAAAATAAATCAGCATTTAGGTGTGCTGTTTTGAAAGCGTGAAATGCTATACATTAAGCTTCAGCTGGTGGATTCGCCCACTCGTGACTGGCACAAGCTGGTGAAAGCTCACTCGTCACCTCACATGGCTTAAGCACTGTGGCACTCGGCTTACAACTGTCACCAGTGCACACCACATTATTATCTCAATAAGCCACACTATTTTCCCTTCGTCCTCCGCCACCACCAAGCAGATAGAGGCTGGGTGGAGATAAGTAGACACGGAGAGAGTGACCCAAAACTGTCAGACCCCTCCACAGTGGGCAGGGCTGGGCTCCTGAAGCAAACATATGTCCCCAGTATCATCCCCAACGTCTTCTTTTACTTTGGCACCTTCATTTCTTCTAGTGATAGCTTGCAGTTCAGCACAGCCCCAGCCACTTGATCCAGCTCTGCTCCACATAACCAGTGTAATCCCTATATCATCAGGCTCCAAAAGAGCAGATCTGCTCTATATTTACTGGGCGGGTTTGATGTGTTCCCATTCATTAGACTTGCAAGGAGAGATTAATTATCCAAAATAAACCAAGCTCTAGAGGGGAGAAAAACAACTAATGCATTGTTAGGAGGAATTACAGTTGACAGAGCAGTTACCCACTATAGACTGTCTTATGATTAGAATACTAATTAGAGTATTCAATGAATTATTGTTTAATATTATTATTTGACGAAAGAATCAAGGTACTGAGCATACAATAAATTCCAATGAATGCAATCATAAAAACAACTTAATCTCCTACTGCAATTAAGATACTGTGAGCTCCTTTGATGACAAAGCAAGTTAAACAACCATAACACTGACAATGTTAAAACTGTATTTATATAATTTCCCCTACTACACTGCTTCTACATAACCTTTGACCTTGTACTTTTGTGAAAACGGTATTTCACATTCACCCAATTTCAACCACAAACTGGGAAGCTGCTAACTTTAAGGACGAAGACAGAATAAGACAGATAGTATCTATTGGAAATAGCTGCATGCGCTGCAGTACTGCATCTTCCATCATCCCAACTCCACAGCTGTGATGTATGGGGAATAAAATGCCTCAGTCATAATACATTTCTGCTGTTAATGTTTGTGTGTGAACGTGTGTGAGTTTCTTCCTGCATTTGTTATGAAAGCTGCGGGAAATAAAGATTAAAAAACACATCTTTAAAAAGACCATCAGTTTTTCATGAGCATAGGTACTGATCCATCCTTACTGCTGCCATACAGAAGTGGTCGAGGACACTAGAGCTGAGGTGGACACGGCAAAACTAGATAGTTAATGTGAATTCTATTTCTCACTTCCTCTGAATAGATGAAGAATACATAATTCATATCTCCACGGGAAAAGCAACTTGTCTTTGGTAAATTCATCTTTTTCCTCTCATCCTCCCTTCATCTTCAAACTTTCTTTTTTAAGTCTTATTTCTGCAAAAAGGTCTGACACAGCATGGAAATAATCACTGGCACTTTGTTCAGAAGAGTCATGACCTTACTTCCCAGCCACTGGCTTTTCTGCTTTTTAGATATAAAAGAGGAAGCAAACCCCACATTTTAAAATGCCTTAATTTTATTTCACAGAATTATGTTCCACTGCACCCCAGCTAATAGTCATTAATACAGAGCAAACTAATGGTGGCTATAAGCTATTTTTACAGCTGCTTTCTGCAGTGCACCACTTCAATTTCCATTTGGCTTTCAACTTGGTAGAGATTTATCCTCACAAGTCAGATTTCAACATGTTAAATACATTTCATAATACATATAAAACACAGACAAATGGTGCACTATGTTATGAGCTAGTAAGTTTAGAATTCCATGTAAATGGCTGTTATGTCTAGAACAGACAAACATCAACAAAAGGTCAAGAATCTGGAAAAGAGCACACTGAGTCGAACGTGAGCCTCACTATGTCATCAGTCGATATGTGGCAAGCAGTATGTAAAAAGCCAGCAGAACTTACCTGATGTAATAGTCATTCCTGATGAGCAATAGGTGCTGAAGGATTGATAGGAAGTAGGGCTCTGAGACAGTGTCTTTCACCATATTGGACAGGAGATGGTACACCTCATTCATATCGGTGCAGGAGCTAGGTTAAGGAAAACTATTTAACAGAGTTGGATTTTCATTTTTTGAGTTAACCCTTTCATGCATGAATTATTAAGAAACAGTGCCACATGTTTTTTTTTTTACACACAATAATCTACTTCCACAGACATATACAGTGATACTTTTTTATTTCTTAATCATACTTTAC
>JAOXYM010000007.1:15434182-15450468 GCA_028567055.1 Leptatherina wallacei | reverse complement strand
CAAAATTACAAATATTCCATCCCCACCCATGAATATACTAGAAACCAGCTGTCAAATTGATGTCCACAGTAGTGGACACTATGCATGAAAGGGTTAAACCAGTTACAATAGCACATAGCTTGACATTTTTATTTAGGTCCTGTAAACATTCATCGTTTTGTTACCATTTTTTTGAATGTACCAGTTTAGTCCCCCACGTCACGTTTCTTGATTAAGTCAACAGAGGTTTAATTCCTTAAAAAAAATCTCTCTCAGGGGAGCTACGACAGTGCAAAAAGCTAAGCCGAAAGGAGTGGTTGGCAATGAAGACTTCTCCCAAAGCTTCACCTGTCAACCCAGGCCTTTTCAAGAATTAAGAAAACACTTGATGCTGGAATGTTCCGAGACAAAATTGTTGGAGGGTGCGATTATTCCAGGACAGATCTATTGCAGGGATTAAAATAGTGCTCAGAAGAACAAATCGTTGTTTATAAATTTGCTATATAATTGATTATTTGTCTTAGGTTTGCTTTCCCCAAGAGGAAGCAAGATGGCTTTCACATCTAAAGCTGCTGCAGAATTTTATGCTTATTTGCTTAAAACTAATTCAAAGAAGCTAAAAAAAAATTGAGATTGAAATTAGTGACTCAAAAACAATATAAGAACTATTTAACGTACAATATAGGAGAAAGTGGGCATAAATAGTACACTGAAACACAATTCAGAATTCAATGATTATGGTAATAGATGATTAGGGTGAATATCTATTGAGGATATATCAAATTTGTGTTTCTCAAACATTCAATTGTGTCCTATAGGTATAGCTCTAAGAGGCAAAGAACGGAAGAAAATGAAAGATTTGAAGTCTAATTTGTTTTCCTGAGGAAGGTGAATTTCCCTGTGGAGACTAATTGTGTCTGAAGAAGCTGATAAGCCTCTCAGATATGCACAGATGCAGAAAATGGCAAACTAAAGAGAAAATGTCCTGATAAGCTTGCAAAGATGAAAACCTGATTGCCATCCTAACATGAAGAGTGGATCTTGTTTAAATATTTACAAGCAGCAATGTACCGACACCAACACCATCAAGTGACATTTGCAACATGGTGGCACCATATGCTGAGATTCCCTTCTATTCTGCATTTTGAAGAATATATCAGGTGGATGCAACAAAAAATGTTTTATGAACTTTAGGCAATTAAACTCACCAGATACAAAACATTTAGGAAATTGCAATCAAAGAAAAACTTTTTTTTAAATACTACTTGATGCTTTTGTCTATTTATTTCAATGCCTGTTAATTAAGTTCCCATTCAGCTTCAACATTTTAGGGAAACTGCACTGAGAATACAAGCTCCTCTCAAGGATCATTTCTCTCCCTGGCATTGCATAGTATGAAGCCCAGGAGAATTACCAAACCTGTGAGATTCAATTATAGCCTCACCACAGCTGCATTTGAGAGGACATGAGAAGGAGCTCACACTGGGAAAGAATCCAAGTAGCTTCATCTATCACTAAACTGCAGACATAAACCTAATGTAAAACACCAATTTGTTCAATGACACCCCCCACCCCCCAATCTCAGCTCTTTTTCTCACTCTCTCCATATAATGAATAAACATGAGTGGCAGTCAAGTGTGATGTGGGCCGGTCAGTGGTGGGGGGGTCAATCAATCACCATTCCACAGTTCATTAATATTTATCAGGGGCCTGGAGTCACCTCCTCGGCACCTGGACCTGGGGCCGGACATAGAGGAGACGAGCCTCTTCAGGTTATTATTCATGAAACCGCAGGGAGAAACAAGACACACGAGCAATGCACACGTAGCAGGTACTACCTGAGCGATACCATGTATATACGGGTGTATGTGTTTGCGTGTGTGCTGTGCAGACAAAGGGACAAAGGGTAACCTAGGCATTCCAATCAAGCCTATACTGCTCAGATCAATACCACATTGTCCTTGGAAACAAACGTTAGGCCTTCTCATTTGCGAACCTGCTCAAGCACATCATTAATCCAGGCGCAGCTTTTTTTTTTGCCCACACTTTCTCTCTCTTTCTATCTTGTCTCAACACACACATACACAACCCCCTCGCTTCACTTACATGTGTCAACAGAAACTGTCACTCACAGTGGCACTTTTGTGCTCGTACAAGAACTGTAGGATTTGGAGGAAGAAAAAGGTTGCATGAAGGAACATCTGCATAACAATGTCAGAGTCTGGTTTGTCTGCTCACAATGTCAGCCGCTCATACAGTACATGGCCTTAGAGAAGATTTGTGAATTATTAAAGGTTTTTTTTCTCTGTGATGCTTCAAGAAGTTTCCAACTTGGGACTAAATTACCACTTTCCTTATTAACTTCCACACTGAATGTTTGGAGCTAAATGGATTTTCATGAAGAGCTGGCAGTCAAACGTTACCTTTTTAATCTGGGAAACAAGAAGTGGAAATACTTAAAAAGTTCCATTAAGCATACAAAATGGTGAGTACAGGAAAGAGTATGCCTATATGATATCTTCCTTTGAATCTTATTAAAGTCCTCCATAACACAAAAATAACAGACAAAGGAAAAAATCCACTTGAAGAAGAGAAGAGGAGGAGGAGAAGAGTAAATAAAAAGATTGAGGAGGTTGGAGGTTAAGATGACAGGGTTATTTACCTAATATACCTGGCCAGAGATAGAGCTGGATATTGTGCTTTGGCTCCTCTAATCCTTCTCTAATGAACAAAGCCATGAAGGGGATTTATTCTATAAAGCTTGACCATACCCACAATATGCACTCATCTCTCACTGCCAGTACTGCAGACAGGTATGTCACATGAGTCCATATTCACACATAAGAGGGGCAAAAGGATATTCCATCTCAGCACGGACGTCATCCAGGCGATGGGAGAGTTCAATGGAGTCCTCATCCTTGTTCTCATTGAACACTCTTAGCTGGATGTCCAGTTCCTCTGTCTTTTTTAGCTCCTAGAACGAGTTAAGACAGTAGTGGTTGATAAGTGAAAATGTTTTAGAAGTTTTAGAAAGGTCATATTGCAATAAAGATTTCAACAAACAGTCCCAGTAATATATAGCTTGTAAATATTTACTGCTTTAACCTTTAAACTGTTAAATCTGGCAAAACTAAATGTGGACTGAAAAACCTACAGGAACATCTAATACAGAAAACTGGAAGCTGAAACCCCCCGAACCCTCTCACTAAGTATTTCAGACAGTACCAATTCTTGCACACCTGTACCCGCCACAAGGGGCTACAGGGGTGCTCTTTACCACTTCTCTATGAATCACCTGCGGTGGAGTTTACAGACTGAGACAGGGCCAAATGTAACCCAATTTCTGCAGGTATCAATCACTACACACTGTTGTTCTGGGTGCACCATCTGTCTTCAGCAAGCAACACCTTCAAAGGGAGGTGCATGATGACACACAAAAAAAAGAGGAAAGGAGAAAAGGAGGAGAGCCAAAAACATGCGTCAAGGACTATCAGAACAAAACATATTCTACTTTCTTTTCCAGCGGAGTTTACTATTTCTCTGCCAGCAGCCACACCGACTTCTGAGCATAACTCATAATTAGATGAAGAAGTGTCACACTGAATGTCGGCAATAAAAGTGGTAAATGTGGGATTCATAAATGACTGTACATGGAGACGCTTTCATGTCAGGGGGCAGAATTGAAGATAATTAAAGTAATGACCGTAATAATCAACAGGAGCAGCTGGGATGACTTATTAACAACTGGCTCTGTGACACGCTCACCCCACTTGCGACAAATGAGAGTTTGAGTGATGAGCTGGAGTTCGTTTGCTTTCAGCTCATGTGAAGATGTGTACAGTAAGGTTGCCGATAATGATGCCTGCGTGCAGAGGTGCAAGCTCGGCATCACATTCTCCACAATCTTCTCCGACTAATCAAGTTAATTGCAGCAGGTCTCTCCTGCATGAATTTACATCACTACAACTTTCAGTTCTTAAAAATCATTACTGAAGTTCAGCTCCACTCTTGGCTTATATCATTTTAATGTCTGATTGTTGTATAAACAGTTATAGAAAAGCTTCGACTTCACTGACTTCATCTCACTGAATATAATGGCATACAAAGGAAATAACAGCAAAAGCAGGAGCACCATTTTTTGTCAAACACATGAATAATCTAACAATCTGCACTCTAATAACTCACAGGAAGGATTTTCTTGAGGCCACATCTCAGAAACTCGTTGCGTAGATGTATCCGGAAGTCCAGGTCGTCAGGGCAGGTGACCAGGGCATTGATCAACTGCATACAAGCAACCTGCGGGTGGACGTACCGAAGGACAGAAAAAATGAACGTGAGAAAAACTCGTAAGAAAGTATTTACAAGAGATATTTATTCCAAAACATGCTGTTTCAATAAAACCCTATCTAGTTAAATACAGTACAGTGTTGTGTTTTTTACTAGTGTTTTTATGTTGCATGTGTTTCAGAGTAATTCTTTGTTCTTATCATCTCCAAGATTACAAAAAAGAAACTGCAGTAATAAAAAAGTAAAGAGAGAGCGATAGAAAATACATGTAACATGGTAGAAAATCTATTGAGTAGATGTGCATTATAAATGGATTTATAGCTAGAAATGATAGAAAAAAAAAGAGTGTGTATTTGAGTACTGGGTGGATGGGAGGATAAGGGTGGGGTTAAGAAGAGATTGCAGATGAATTATAATGAGCAATAAGGTATTTTAGGGGAGCAATCCATGGATAAGACAGTTTACCTCAGACAGGGAATCGATAGCAGACTGAAGGATTCCCATGGACAACATGAAATGCTTCCTCCTAAAACCTTGACCCTGTACTGTTGGCTGGTATGTGTTATTAATAAGAATCACAACAATGCTGATTCTGTAGGGGTTTCCTCATCTGGTTTTAGAGTTTGCACCTTGTCTTCTGAGCACCTCTGAATCAAGATGAATCTCTTTAGGAACAATAGGGGGACTACATGATTAATTCTCCCTTAAAAGACCTAGTTTCAACTGAAACATTTAAAATAAGGTTAGTGTTTTATAGTTGTTTGTCCATATAAGTACAGCCACATTTATACCAAAGGCATTGTATTACAGCAACTTAAATTGTGATGTTGTCAGATGATACTGTCTGGAAATGTTCTGTGTGACTGCGAGTCTGAATGGGATGCTTTTAATTTGCAGTTTCTGACACATTTAGCCGTCTGATAAAGGAAACAATAAAATATTTGAATGAGAGCAGCTTAATTGGGAATATGGCTGCACTAATACATTTGTAACACTTTACTGTTTTCTTCTGCACTTCGGATCTTGCCCATCTGAGACTAGTTCAGTGTATGTATGCAGCAGTTATTCAAGCTATAATAAAACATTTTTCTGGGTGTGTTAGCCAAGTTCTGAGAGCTTAGATTTCATATTTTCTTTGTTTTGTATTTTTGTATGCATATTAAAAGTCCAATTTAGGTCAGTAAGTAAACATTTGACCAGCACCATCAGGGGAAAACATATTGGTCCTGATTTATCAAAGATTTGCGCCTCTTAAAACATGCGTAAACTTGATAACGGCCGCAAAAACATGCTGCAGCTGATTTACCAGCCTGGCAAATATAGGAATGCGCCCGCAAAATGGGAAAAATAGCGCCGCAATACATTTTTCGCTTTTGCCTTGAATGAATATGCAATCTGGGCGTTTCTCCCAGAACATGTAAAATACTGGGAGGAGTAGATGCAAATAAATCAGTTTTGCACGCGTTCAAACGTGGAACGGATTGCGCTGGCTGTTTTTGCGCCTATATTTGGCGCATCTGAAAGACAGGCGTAAACTGGCTCAGATGCGCACAAACGGCCGCAGCTTTGATGAGAGACAACAGCTAAAAGCAGCAGAATTGCAGATGCGCATCAGTCTGATTCAGAATATTTTCACGAGTGGTGGGAGGCGATGACTGAACTTCTGGAAGAAAGTTTTTACATGGAAACAGATCATTTGTTTGAATATTAAAATCGCAACTTTGTTTACATAAACATTGTCAAAAGGAGGCGCGTTTATATTTGTTATGTCAATAACAACTATGATGTCATTAACAGAACGTTTCCATTTGTGCACAAACGGCTCCAGTTCAAGTTAGTCTCACAGAAAGTGCGCTGCACCTGATGCTCAATCTCTTCTGTTGCCCCCACCTGTCTTATTTGCAGAGGTTTTATTATGAGCTTTTTTTTTGTTCTTCATCTAATATCTTGCCATTTTTCCGACTGGTTTTACTTTTTGGTAAATACCCTCCCATTGCAGTCCTTCTGGTAACATTAAGATTTCTGCCATATTTTTATTTGTGTCTTCTAATATTTCGATCTTAAATCCTCATTTAAATAAGGCTGTTTGCGTCCGATATCAATTGCATAATCAATCTTAGTAGATCACCCGCAAATCATGGAAACACAACAGGCGCTATTTTACGTCCAATATTTGAGATCTTAAATCAGGGCCTATGTGTTAATGAGACAAAACTCAGCATCAAAGATTGGCAAAGGTGAAACAAAATCAGATGACGACCAAAGAATCTCACAAAACTGAAATTCTTCTGTAGGAAGAATGAACACTAAAAAACAAAAAAGAAATAAGATAGACTAAGAGGAAAAAGTGAAATAAAGAGATTTTGAGAAACTTGTTAAAGATTCTTTTTTCTTACTACTATGGTTAAACATTTGCTTCAGAAACCATCCATCCTGTTCCTATTTATGTACATATTGCTATTCTAAATCTGTAAATGAAGTATGTTTTTTTTTTTTTATTATTCATTCACTAATTGTGCCAGGAACCAAAAATATGGCAGATTTCTCATGTTTAAGAAAAAA
The DNA here is from genome assembly GCA_028567055.1 of Leptatherina wallacei. Lineage (NCBI taxonomy): Eukaryota > Metazoa > Chordata > Actinopteri > Atheriniformes > Atherinidae > Leptatherina > Leptatherina wallacei. Next base: position 15,443,640 of record JAOXYM010000007.1, on the reverse strand, counting down.
ATTGAGGGGCCTCAAAATGGAATTTGTTCACCGACACCGGAGATTGTATTATGTCCACCAGAGACCAGATACATAAAAGAAACTCCACAAAATCTTCACAGACTTTCTATGAGTGAAGAAAGCCATGCAGCTCATGAAAAATTCCTTCTCTTCTCTTGCATACAGACAGATAGCAACATCAAGCGTCTCAAACACCACACCTCAGTCATGTATCGTGGAGTGTGAAGCATTTGGGTTGGGGGTTGGGGTGTTATCTGTGTTAGGTTTAGTGGGTTGCCATGGGGGGTCCCAAAAGTTGTAATTAAAAGTGCCACTGCTGGGACAGTTTTAAAGTTAAAATGTAGCATTTATTTCCTGCTCTGTGGTGAAGTCTACCCTGAACAATGGTGAAACACATTTTAATCACATTAGCAAAGTTTAGACCATCACAGGATTTGGATTCAAAGTCTATTAATTTCCTCAAAACCACCGCATCAGCAAAGCATTTTAATTTACTTAACAATTAGAAGAGCTTCATTTCATTAACAGCAAAATTTAAAAGAAAAACAACAGTAAAAAAAGAAAAAAAAAGTTACTCTCTCTACTACCGCCTGCCCCATCAGTTTCCTTCATGACTTTTCTTTCATGACTTCTCGGGCCCTGCAGCTAAACTAATTCCTTCAGTAATTCCCTGCTTTGGCTTCCACAAAAACATGTTTTAAGTGCTGTTGTTGTTGCTGTTATATAGTTTTGTTGTTTTTTGTTTTCTGCTGCTGAAGAGAGCACAAGTGAAAATGAGGAGAGGTATAGTGCTTTGTTGCCCTTTCACACAGAGTCCTCTGAGACTAGACTTGACAGCAACACGGAAAAAAGCAAAGGGGAAGTATTTGTAGGATGTGTGAAAAAAATGAGTAAAGCACTGAGAGGAAGAGGAAATATGAGAAAAAGACAGAACAGAAAAAAATGATAGAACTGAACATCTTTCTTTTTATTAAATATTTTAGGTGTCTGCAAAAGAAATGGAGCAACTCAGCAGAGGTGCTCAATGGCCCAGGTACTTTTGATTAGAGCAGTAATAATGGAGCATGGAGTGTATTTTAATAGCACCATGATCACATCCTGACATGTGTTTGAGGGGTTTTGATGAGAACAAGTCCACAGCAGGATAAAAAAAATCTGTGAACAGTGTCCTGCAGAATGTGTAGATATCAACAGTTTTGTTTTATTTACACCTTTACGAGAATGTGTGCGTGCCTAATTACTTACTTGAAGCTGCTGGGCCTCGTGGTTCTCCAGCCCTTCCACGATTGGAGCAAACCTCTCTTTATTGTTTCTCTCTGCAGCGATTGTCATGGCAGCCAGAATCTTATCCAGGCTGCAAGAAAACAAGGAACCGGGAGCAGGCAAACACAAGTCAACAAACACTTTTATCACATCACTGACAGGACATTTACTCACAATTTTCAGCTCAAACACAATGTATCTTATCTTCCCTTGTGTGTTGGTATGAACATTTACTCAGCCAGTATTTTGTCACTATTAAAATGCTACAGCTTTCAATTTTTTTCTTTGGAATCTGGTCCATTATAGAAGCAGTATCCAATTTTGACTTCATCTTTCTGTTACTAAAGTGAGGCTGGACAAAAACAGGCTTTTAACTGCAAATGTGTCATTTTGTCAACTCACCATTAAGCTGCAAATTGTTGTAGCTGAACTAACGTTCAAATACACCTATTGAGAAGTACATTAGAGTACTTAGAATAGCTCAAGGCAGCCTAGCTTAACAGGATTTGAGAGTTTCAGCCTCTAAATAGAAAATGCTAAAAATTCAGAGGTATGAACACAAACATGACCACAAGAAGTTGGTGAGAAGAGATTTAGAATACCTGTGTATTGTGAATTAAATCTGTAACTCTTGTCCTCATGGTAGGTGGATAGAAAAAACACACAACAAATTTAGAAATTCTAGTTTAAATGTGTACAAACAAGTTATTTCACATGCCTCATATACCTGCTGAAAGTTTTTTTTATTGATTTTCAGTGGCCCAAGGAACACAATACTTTCATGATGGCAAAATCAGGTGAAATCATAAATCTGACCAAAAAAAGTGTATATGCAGAGCAGCCCAACGAAGAGATAAGTAGAAGGAACATGCTCTGTGATAGACATTACAAAGTCGCAGACAAATATGGGGACCTGCATACTGAGTAGCTTTAAAGCCAGTTCAGACAAAACTACAAAACAGGCAAGATAGATCTGCTTAACTTGTCATGTTCTCTTTTGAAGTTGTCAGCCAAAGTAGGTGCTGAACATGAGTCAGAGTCACAACATAGGTTGGCGGAGAACTTTCTGAGCAAAAAAAATGACACCTCAGCTCCTTTGGCTGTCATTTCCACAGGATCCGGACATGTTAAGGCGAGACTAAGATCATGGCAAAGATCTCAATGTTTACTTTGATCTGTTTGTGAATTCTTTGAGTGACAACAAGAAGAGACAAACAGAATTATACTATCTATACTTGGTATAGGCTTAATATAGTAGTAGTGAGTGTGTTTGTCTTTTTTTCCAGCACAAACTCTGTGTCTGAGTTATATAATGATTCAAGTATGCCTACCTGCAAAATTCATAATCAAATTGAGTATAAGCTCACCTAAATAGTGTCTAGATTAATTTCGAAGCACTTTTAATCAACCTAATGTTATTGGATGTCTGTATTTTGACCTTTCTGTTGTGGATTCTGTTGGGACAAAGGGCCCAGCAGGAAGAGACACATACAGTAATTAAAAGGCCATGCTGTGGAATTTTATTGGCCAACAGGTGTCACAGTTGGATGTTACACAGATAACCAGAGGATTACCTGTTCCTGAAAGAGAATACTCTTGTCTTCCACTAAATTATTGGTTTGAATATTGGAGGTTTGTGACAACTTAGGAGAAAATGGCTCTGAGGAACACTCCTTACCCACAAATCTGCCAGCGGAGCCATTCGTGATCCAATCAGCTCAAACCAAACTGCATCTTATCACCAAAGGAATCATGAAACCCCCAAAATATGGCAGGGGTTGCATACCAACTGGGAGGCTCAGAGACACCCCCCCCCCCTCAGAAATGCTCTCTTCATTCTCTTGAACATTTATTAACACCACAGTTTAATTAATTCATGCTTCATTTTCCTACAATTTTCAACTTCTTAAGAATACAAACTTTGGTTGAACATCATATTAACATATTTTCTGTTTATCTTTAAATGTTCATAGTTTCTAGAATGCATTCATAAAATTTCTGTATCACTTAGTCCAATTCAGGGTCGCGGGGGGCTGGAGCCTATCCCAGCAATTAGCAGGCGAGAGGCAGGGTACAGCCTGGACAGGTTGGCAGTCCATCACAGGGCCAAGTTTGAAGAATAGTTAAATAAATATATCCTAGTATTTTAACTGGCCGTTGTCTGCAGTTTCCTTGTTTGGTTCTAAGGTCCATTCAAACGAAAAACTCTATGAGTAGTGTGTGTGTCTGATTTATTTAATGATATAAGCTATATAATGTTTCCCTTATTGAGGGTGGTGCCCTGAGGTTTTATTGTTATTTAATGTGTTAATGTTACATTTCAAAGACAAAATAGTAGCTTGGTCAAGCTTGTTAATTACAATCTTTGAAAAACGGGAACTCTGTTTCATCTACAGTCATGTTTGAAGGCTGCAACAAGTTCTTCTAACCCATTATGTACTGGAATTAGTAGCAAGGCTGACCCAAAAACAACACTTTTTCACAGGTACAGTATTTCATGTCACAGTAGGAAAGCACAGTCGTAATTAAGACTAACGATAGAGGCAAAATTCAGTGAACTCATTTTATCAGCCCCAGTGTCCTGGTATTAGAATGAAACCCTGGAGCTTAAATGGAGCAGAGTCCATGTTAACCATTTTCACTTCATCTGTGCTTTGCATGCAAAGACTAATAGTTACCCTGAGAAAGCTCCATCAGGGAACAGCTCATATGGTTATTACCTGTCATTAAACACCTGTTTAAAGGATACATTTGATATTAGCAGTTGCTCAATATTTATCTGATTTCTAAAAGAAGCAAAAATACCAGATGTCAAAAATCTGTTGTCAGATAAAATTATTTGATATTTTGCACTTTGAAAATTATTTAAAAAACTATGCACAGTCAGGGTCAGAACTACAAGCAGAAAGGCTTATTTGGATGGTCAGAGATATAAGACACATTGCTGAACTCAGCTTCTCCAACAGAATATGTGGGTTTGTTTATTTCCTCTACTGCATACAGACTTGACTTTGAAGTGCCATTGTTATTCTAGTCTGGCCCTGTGGGAAACAATAAAAAACACTCCCTTAACTCCAATTTATAAGCTGTCAGCCAGGCTGTGTCCGTGGCCAACTATACCGACTAGTTCAACACATTAAACAGACTAAGCTGCATTGTACCATGTGATTTCTACACAGTCTGTGGTCAGCTGTAAATGCAGTATATGCTCACAGTGGAAGAACATGCAGCATGTGCATGAGGTGCAGTCTCTGTAAGAGTATGTACCACCCAGTGGGAGAGGGCTGAAGAAACATTTATACTGCAGTGTCCCTCTTTCTGCCAATGAAGCATTGGTGTCAGTGACCAGATCAGATGTGAACCAGGGCTTTTCTTTTTAAACACACAGGATTTTCAAACAATGTAGCTCTGTTTCTGCATCAGCTTGGATTTACGAAGAAATATGAAGGAACATGTTCTTACTCAGCTGTGTATACTAAAGGAAGTACAAAAAAAAGTTATTGTCCAAAAACCTAAGTACAGGGAAATTTTTCTTACAGATTACATCAGATATTACTGACACACATACTGTACTTAGGTGTTGGTGTGATATTGGATAAGCCCTGATTTTCCCCTAAAAGCGAACTCCAAAGTTTGGAGAAACTTTGGATCACTATCAATGAAATTTAACAAGAATTTTTTTTTTTTTATGTGTAAAAAGGCAAATAAAACCAAAGCTCATGATCTTAAGCACAGCCCCTTAACCTAAGATAGTGTCATTATGTCATGTCAGACTCTGTGGGGACCAGTGGGTGGCCTTCGATAGAATATCTGCATATGTCTCTAAGAGAGTGTGACGTAGAATCAGATAAACTAAGTTAAACTTACATGTTCTCCTCGCCAATAATGCAGATAGCTGAGAGAATTTTGACAATCTCTGTCATCATGTTGGTCTGTTTAGGGTCGATGGCTCGTGCCAGCAGCAACAAACTCCGCTCATCTCCCAAGATCCTTTGCAGTCCATACTGTGAAACAAAGAAGAGATGAGGAAGGACAGAGAAAAGATCCATTGGGTATAAATTAATGAGAGCATTAGCATTCATAGAGAAATTTTGCTCCATGTAAGAAAATGAATTACATAAAAAAGATCCATTGTACATAAGTTAAAGTTAGCCTTAATCTACTTTTAAGGAGGGACAAAGAGGCCATGGGAAAAATGGAGACGATGATGAATTAATTCAATTCAGGACAGGACTACAGGGACAAATACTTATAGTCTCCTGTACCTTTTAGTCTCCACACAACTGAAGGACTGGCTTGAGATGACCACGTGTGGGGATTAACTCTATGAGAGGAAATATCAATGGTTCATCTATCCTTGAAATGTGTGCCAGTTTTGAGAAATGAGCCAGACCTTCCCAAAAAAGGATAATTAAAAGAGCTGAGACTGTAGGCTTGAAATGGTAAAATTAGCTTCTCTTTTCTGTTTCATTATCCCAGGCTTGTCAGCAACCAAATTCAATTCAGGTCTACAATCTTTACCACCTGAGCTAATGCAACCCATTAATCCTAAAATATTCAATTGAAGTGTATTCAGCCTTGCCTTTGTCATTTCTTTGGATTTATTTGTACATTAAATCTACCCCAATTAAGCTTTCAAAGCAGCATCTCATTCTGAATGATCTCAGAGACATTTAAGTTTAAGATCTGAGCAATCTCTCTTCATGCAAGTAAACTGGCATCAAATAAATATAAAGGCACCATTTAGTCAGAGCCACTCTTCACTATTGATTTATACAAACCTTGTTGTTCATGAAAGCCTTCAAGCACTGGATAAGTTTGTGCTGGTTCCGTTTATCAATATTTTCTTGCCTGGGAAAAAAAGAAAAGGAAAAAGAAGAGAAATTAGATGTATTGTAATAACATGAGAAGTACCTGGTGTTACAAAATAACACAGAAATGGGATGTAAGAAGAGTCAGCTCACTGTTTCTTGTCCAGCAGCTTATCCAGAGCATCAAGAAGGAGGCCGAGACCCTCATGGCCAAAGTTGTTAACCCAACTAGAAAAAACAAACAAATAAAAAATCAGAAAAGTATCTCCACTTTATACTATTACACTGTTGAGTGACTGTACAATGAACTGAACGATAGTACAATAGCCTCACAAGGGAATCGGCCATTCAGACTAACATCAGAAGTTCAACACTGAACTAGATATTGTTTAGTGGACTTTTTTTTTAATAAAAACTCTTAACAGTAAGACACTGCAACTCAACCACCCTGCTCTTTCTTTGATACCGAACAAAGTGCATCCATTTATACATAAATGAACACCTATTCATCTTAACCAGCATTGTCATCACTAAGCAGTTTGCATCCAGCTCACCCCCCCTGCTACGTTACTGTGCCAAAAGATTAAGCAATGCAAGTAAGATAACACTGTAATCGATAATGGATCATGAGAGATAATTGGCTATAAACCACAGCATATCAGGAGACGGCAAATGATCCAGTGCAGATGAGCCTGTTTGTCTAAGCCGGGAGAGACACAGGAGGTGGGGAGTGGGAGGGACGGAGTGGTCACAGCCAGATTATGTTATTAGCACTACTTGTTTTCAGGCCCCTAACTGTCAATGACGCAGAATGCATGAAGCAATTTTCCAGCATTAACGGGGCATAAGTCAATGATTTATCCCACCTTTTTGACAATGATTTGAAATAATAATGGTATGAGTACGAAAGCCGTTTGTATTGATTCAGTGAGTCGGAATAGACCCTCAATTAGAGATGAGATGTATTTGCCTGAGGTAGCAAGCAAAGTTGAAGTATTTCTTTAATCTGTGACTAAATTAGAACTCACCAACAACTCCCTACTTGCCATTACTCAAATTTCCACCATAGACAAGCAGAGCCAATTTATAAGTTGTTAGTTTAGACTGTGGTATATAATGATGATCTGTTTTCTTAATAAAAACAAAATACCATAATATTCACAAATGTCTTTATAAATAGGACTTCACCGAGACGCTTACAATTCGATTGTTCCTTCGACATTGGCAGGGAAAAGAAGAAACTGTATTATTTTACTGAAAAAATAATAATGCAGCTGGATCTCTGTGATAAAGAAGTAACAAAGAAGAAAAGAAGTCGACATGGCTGAGGAAGCAAAATTCAGTCCTCAGTCATTTTTACGCTCCTTAGTAACGTTGAAATGTCACTCTTTGGAGAGCAGGAAATAGGGCAAATATTTGTGAAAAGAAACTGTTTTAATTACACAGTATAACCGTACTAAAGGCTACAGAAATACTGGGTGGCATATGCAAGGTGTTGGGGAGCAGCTCAGAGAAGAATATGCTCTAAGGACTAGAGGATTTAGGAGTTCATGCTTGGCATTAAATTAAAAGTGGTTATCAGACTACACTGTGTGTATAATAGTATATGCTGACTATGCAGCAACCATCAGTGATATTCTCTCAATTTCATTTAATTTATTTTTCATAAACTAAAGAAAAAGGATTATTTTGGGGCACTCCAACTGTAGCTAGGGTGCATACCACATGAACACAAACACCCCCGGCACCTAGTCCATGGTGTGATCCTCAGCTCTAAGTCTGTATTTTGTGTATTTCTGTTAGACTGAAACAGAAGAGATGTGTTAAAAAAAGAAAAGAAAAAAAAGGGACGGGGAATTCTTTATGCAGTATGCTTTTTCTTATAAAGTGTAAGTCTTGCTTCAGGTTGCAACATAATGCAGCCAGCTTAAAGGTTTTTAATGCACTAAATGTTTCTACATCTCAGAGTGCCTATCATTCTTTGTCCTCTTCAACATGCCTTTAGGTCTTCTGCAGTTTGTCCTCTCCTTGTCCTGAAACTTACCCCAAACACGCTGATTCAGTAACGTTTGTCCTGAGTGCAAGAATCCTCCCTCAGCTCATTAGAAAAACTGCCTCCATGGACAGCATACTATTACAAATACTAATGAAAATAACAATACTCGAAAAAGTATTATGTATTCCAAAAGAATGAGCCACATCAGTTAAGTTGAGAAGCTATATAAGTAGCTTTTTGAGTCACACAGCCCTCGTTTTTTCAAGGTAATTGAGCAACAAAATACAAAATGTAGAAGTGATTAAAACTCATGTTCGGTCATATATGAGGTCTTTTAAAACATTCAAATAAGAAAAAATTAAACAATTTCCTTATCAGTCTTTGTTTCTAATGAGGGCATATATCCAAGGATTTCATTAACTTGCAGAGAACTTGTTCATATAATATTGATTGCTTTAATCCTCTAGTTAAGTGCCACCAAATTGCGTTACTTTCTGCAATCATGTATATTCCGCAGGCAAGATGAAAAATTTATGGTTGGTCAAAGGGAAGCAATTTTTTATATATTTTTCATAATTATTATTGGGTTATTTCTGCTGGGTTATTATAGTTGTGTTATAGTTAATGTTAATTAGAGTTTATTATACAAACAAGCAACATATAAACAAGATGTTTACATTAAAACTGGAGTTGACTAACTCCTGAACATGGCTGTTGACTAAATATTTTTTTTAAAAAGTGTTGTGTTTCCTTATGAAAATAATTTAGATGCAAAATTTTTTACAAATTTTTTTTTTTACTGACTTTCTGGAAAGCAATTCCGTGACCAATTATGAATCAAACCAAACCAGCATGTGAATTATATCAGGTCATACTTTCACTGAATTTTGAATAAAATATAGTCTGCCCTTAAATGCAAACTGTGACAGTTATTACCATAAACATTTATTCAGACTGTGATGATTTTCACTCAAAACTGTATCCCTTTCACTTAACAATATAAAAAGGTCATGAGGTAAATCATTTGCAATAGTAGTTAAGATATCTTTTAAAGGTGTTAGGGCAGACAGAGTAATACTACTAGGGCTATTCCTTGATACATTTTGGGCCGGATCTATCAAAGGTTTGTTAAAACGTGCAAACTTGACAGCACATGCAAAAATATGTTGCAGCTGATTTACTAAAGGGACATGCTAAGGATTTCACCTTTTACACTCCTAAAATTACACCCACTCTCTGTTTTGCACGTTCTTAGAGGAGTAGATGCCAATAAATCAGCTTTCCACGCACATTGTGATTTACTAAAAGTGTGATCGCTGTTTCTGCGCCTATATTTAACACTAGGGATCGACCAATTATCGGCCTGGCCGATAATATCGGCCGATATT
>JAOXYM010000007.1:15410168-15434068 GCA_028567055.1 Leptatherina wallacei | reverse complement strand
GAGAGATGTTCTCGGTAGGTGAGAGAGAAGCGGCTGCAGTCAAACTAAGAGCCGATTCGACCAAAGCAGGGTGCCAAAATTTAAATGATATATCAGAGAATTGTTTAAGATTGGGAATAAAGTGCATAATATGGGACCTTTAAATAGGGTGTTTCCAACACATTTGCACCTGCCAACATTTGTGCAAGCAATCTTAGTAAATCACCCACAAACCGTGGTCCAGCCCCACGTGCAAAATTCTAGGTTGCACGGGCAAATTACTACACGCAAATTGGGACCTTGATAGATCTACCCCTTTGTGTCTTCCTAAAGGGGATACAAACGCTAGTAGTGACTGAATCACTGTATTAAATTAAAGAGGAAAATATTTGAAATAAAATGGTGAAAAAAAATATTAAGTGTGTTAAGAGTTGTATAAATATGAGCAAAGAAAATATTACAACATAACTTGGTCAAAATGGTGAGTATGCATCTGTCTCCCTCTGGCTGATTGCTGAGCTTGTGTTTAGATGGTTTTGTGTGAGCATTGATTTCAGTCTAAACCAGTTTTATTACTTTGTCAGGGATAGGTGAGGAGCTTCATTACTGAAAGCTTCTGTCCAAGTACAATATGTCTCATATTGTATTACAGACCAAGCTATGCAACCTCTGTGGGTTTACTGACCTATTCAGTGCTAAAGAATTCCAATTGAGGTCTGATGTACTGATGAAACAAATGGATCTGAACAGTGTAGCTTGAAACCAAGCACCACTTGCTTCAGCTTAGTGATTCACCATGCCAAATGCGGGGCTACATTACACTTTGATCAATTTAATACAGAGCTGAAATGGCTAAAATACATAGGGCATATCATATGAATGAATAAGAACTATTTATAAATATACCTTTGATTTATTTGATTAAAATAAACTAAAATGGACCACTAACAACTTCAATATCATACTTGTTCATGTTTAAAATCATACCAGCTAACCATGGTGACAGATACAATTTTGTAGTCATTTTCATTCACAAAAAGTAAACATAGTTAGGTTCACCACACCTTAAATTCCATAAAATTAGAATAGGGTTTCTGATTTTGTGCCAGCCTCCTCCTTATGAGAGTGATAGGGGGGACATGTGTTATTCAAAGCTCTGACATACAAGCTCTGATGTCCACATTGCTATTAAATTGTGTTTTGTCATCTTGCCAAGATCTGAGGAGCTCTCTGAGCCCTTTAAAAATAAGCTTGAGAATTATGTTATGACTCTGGCAGGGGATTAACAAAGATTTGGAAATTATTTTAAACAAATCCTTCAACTCTAAGGAAAATCATTCACAAATATCATAGATTTTCTCATGTGACTGCAATTTAAACAGGACTAGCCACCTGACCAAATTCAACCTAAGAGGAAATTGTCTGATAGAAAACCAGGACTTGACAGGATCTGCACTTCTGTAACTGTTGGAGTCTGAGCACATGCTGCAAGTAAAAAGAGTTTGTACATATTTGACCTGAAGGTGAAGTATGCCGAGAAAACAAAACAAAATTAGAGTGAAACAAAATGAAATGAAATGAAAATAAATATATATATATATATATATATAGTTTACCAATGAACATACAGGGAAAGATCTGCCCTTTTAGTAACAGTAAGCTCTGGAATGATACCAGAGATGGTGCAAACCAAAGACTGTAGATGAGTCATCTCATTACTTTTGGAAAAAGCTTCAGGTAAAATGTTGCTAACAGCAAACAAGAGAAAGCTGTATATAAATATAATTTACTTTCATCCCAAAGACACCATAAAACACTATTTCCCTTCCCGGGCTTACTTTATTGTTGTTGACTTTGCTGTTGTTAAAATTGTATCGGCAAAACAAACAAGGAATCTGCTCTTAGTACCAGAGCTTTTGTGAAGAAAAGAAAAATCCAATGTTCATAAGAAGCTCAGATGTGCTCTGAGCTTTAGTGTTATTTAAACATCTACTTACTGGACTTTAAACACACACAAAAAATACACTAATGAGGCAAAACATCATGACCATCTTATATCATGTTGCTCCTCTGGGTTCAAACAGCCAAGACCACTGAGGCACTGACTCAAGAAACACCTCTGAGGATGTTATGTGATATTTGGAACCAAGGCCTTAGAAACAGATCTGCAGTATAGCTGACCTGTTCTAGTATGTATACAGTACTTAATATATAATACATACTGAGTTGTTCTTTATTGCTCTGCTAAAGAGGAAAATCCCACCAATGCAATCCTGAAGAACTCCTCAAGCCATTTTGTTTGAGATATTCCTAGCCCATTCATTCTACCATAATGTTTCAGCCCCTCTCAGAGATCTGCCATTTCCTGACTACAGTATATGACCACAAGTACTCCCAGACCTTAACAGTTACTGCTGTTGTGAGATAAGAAATGTTACTTCACTTGTGAGTGGTGCAGATTTGGCTCATTGGTGTAGAATAGTTGTGGACTACAGAGTTAGACCTGTTGCTAGTGAACCAACGGACCGTTAGAAGAATACACCATCACATCTATCCACAGAGCTATCCTGCAAGCCTGTCTGTAACTGCCAGTTCAATGTAAAATAATATGAATTACTTTCTGATATACTGTTTACACAAGTGGTGAAGGTAGTTTGACTCCAATACTGAAGAAAGAGAGATGAATCCATCTAACATCCTATATGAAACATAATATGACAAATGTAGACACAAAACACACAAATGCACCTTATGCAGCTTTCCTTCACAAAGTCTTTAAACTCTAACAGATATTGTTCTCTGTTATATTGTTGACCGTCACCTTATATAGGAGTGAACTGATCATCTAAGAGACTATGTATATGGATATGGAATAAATGAAGTAAACTAAAAGAAACTACTGAAATGTTCTGAAATGTTTTGTGCTCCCAGTATCTAAAGATACTGATAGAACCTAAATCAACGATCTATGCTGTCCCTATAAGGAAACAAGAAGGTGAAAAAATGTTCAATCAGTTACTCTGGCGTTTGTGGTGCACTCTCCATAAATGCTGTCACTCCATTTAGCTCTGCTAATAACACCCCAGGTCTCTGGCTCCTGCTGGCTGACACACTTTTTTCAGTGTAATTCATCACAGAAGAGAGCAGCTAACGGCCGGTTGTACTGTTTGAGAAAGTAGTTTCTCTGTGCCTTATTTTTCATAACAACATCACAAAGAAAAAAAGCTTCACTCGGTTGCAGGAAAGAAACTACTCACAGAACCAACAGGGGTGGCAACGCTGTTTGATAATGGTAGCTGGTGTCAGCAATGTGCAAATGTGATTATGGGTGTAGCCAAGCAGGAACAGGAACTGGAGCAGCTCAGCACTCAAAAGGAGTGCTTTAAACTTCTAGTGGATCTGTCGGTCCAGTAGTCACAGCTTGATTCCATAACTGGCTGACAATATGTGAAACTGTATGTGTCTGTGACCCTACATGCTACCTGAACATAGGCTTTTTTATGCATTTCTCTTGAACAACTTTTTAATTGTCTGATAATGTGTAAATGTGACAGATTTATTGGAAACAATGTCAAGAGTTCAGTAAAGATGGTATTTATTTTTTTCAAGGAGAAGGAGCTGCAATAGCGGCAGATCGTTGAAAGACTATGTTCAATGTCACAAAGTCCCCATTTTGTCGAAGCATTTGTTGCTGGAACATTTTTCAGCAGATGCATTAGTGCAGTGTTAGTGAGCACCTTCCAGAATGTCTGCAAGTATTTGTGCCATTAACATTAGAACATCATTGCAGCTCACCTAAACACAGGAGCTCAAGGTGATTTTGGTTGTTTAGGAAAGGTGAATTGTCTTGCCTGACATCAAAGCAAAGAGACAGATATTCGAACTGACTGTTTTAGTTTTATAGTCCTCATACCTGCATGCTGTCATTGGCTACTCTATTCTAAGACTGTAACCCAAAAACACTCCAAGCAAAGAAACATAAGAAGAAACAAAGTAAATACCTGCAAAAGGGAGTGTCTCTGAAGAGAAATGCACCACCACATACGTGTAGTGGGTCTAAACACATGACTAAGATGATTACTCTGCTGGGAGTCTTTATGTTGTTGCCAATGTTCTGCTCAGTTTGCTTCAAGTATGGATGCACATTACATGGAATTATGTGTTATGATCACTCAGAAAACACAATATCTAAAAATGTATATTTCTGTATTTTTTCTCAATCATTTTTGGCAACAATAAAACACATGCCAGCGATTTTGTCAAATTGTAAAAGATCCACCATGCCACATATTGCCTTTTTCTTCAAGGACATGATATAGTCTAAAGAAATAAACCATGATCTTGACAGAATGATGATAAGAAATGTTAAGGACAACAATTAAGAGATTTATTTGACATTTATATATTGTACGTGCCAGTTACTTATTATACTGGGAAATAATTTAATAATAAATCAATATAAGATTTAAATCAGATATTTCTAAATTATTTATGCACCACTCTGGGGCTGTAACTATATGGCTATGTTGGAGGTTAACAGATGGTGTCATAAAATGAAATAGGCATCACTCTTAAAATATACTCAGACACTGAGGACATTTATGTCTCCAAAATCATTTCCACTGCCTCCAAGGAAGAAGGGCAAGCATCAACTGTGAAGTCAGCCGCAAGGGTAAAAACTAGTTAACTTTCTCACTTCTGCCTCCATGCCACGTCTGTTGTAGACGTGGCATAACATTCATGCCAGATTTAGGAGAAACTCTGATCTGTTCTAAAACAAGGATTATGATTATTGTATCAGCCTTAAAAGTTCGACTTAAAAATGGATTCATGCCCCCCCAAAAAATAACTAAACTAAATAACTAAACAGTTGTGTAATTTTCACATCTTTCAGTTTTTCCCTGACAAATGGCAAAGAAAACATTTGAGGCCTGGAGGGTGGTTTACAATGGTTTGTAATAACACTTGGTGTCTTACAAGAAGAGTCTCACAGCAACGCTGGAAAAAATTACCCCATTGGGAAGCTTCTACAACCACTTACTGTACTTCTTTGCAGTAAGAACAGCTACAACATATTCTGTTACTTTTAACAGGGTCAGGTTGTGGTTATTGTCTCTCCTGGTTCTATGCTCATCTTTTCATAGAGGAAATTAACACCTGATCATTATGACAGGTAATCGAATTGTATCATTTTTCCATTATCAAGAGGAGAAGATGTGCTTGATCCACACAGTTCAAAGTCATGCATCTGCCTTGTTTTCTGAGGATGCTTTTCCCCAATTCTCGTTCTTTATTTTATTTTATTTAAATTTTTCCCTCGGGAATTATTTCAAAATTGCCTTTAATTTGAATGCTGAATTTAAAATAAAATAAAATTCAAATGTGTCAGATTAATCTTATCCAGGATAAAATTAATATAGATAATCAATTATGGATAATTCACTTCAATTAACAGCCAAAAAATATATAAAGACAAATAAATCTCACTGAGAGTTACTGTAAACAATTTGCGTCTCTGCCAGACATGATTTCAGGACAAAGCTGTCGAGGGAGTGTGTACAACCTGTGAGACGTTTAGAAGTTAATACTGGCTTCAACAGTCTCAAAAGAAAAAGGACAGATGGATCTGCTCCTTTTTTTGTTGGTGTTAATTGGTTGTTTTACCCACAGTAGACAGAAAAGTGCCAAGAGAGGGACAGTCAGGGATATAAGAGTATGAGTTAGTGCTACTATTTTTTTTTATTTTTATTCCAAGGTAGTGGTTTTTTGAGCACCTTAAAATGTCTTGGATTTGACTGTATGAGCATTTGCTAGATTTACACAATCCAACTGAAATCATGTTTTCCAGTTTCCAGTTATCATTTTACAATATGCTCCTGCAAAATCAAGGTTGTTGGTGAAATGTCCACAGCTGCAGACAAAGTAAATCACATATCATTTGTTTAAATGTGTCAAATCAAAACTAGAATGTATGTTGAGCCTAAAGGAACAAGAGTTTTCAATCTGATCTAAGATACTGGGGATATCTAAATTGATGCTACAGTGAATAGGTGTCTGTGCTCTTCAGCTGCCATCAGATAAATCAGAAAATGGTATTGTTATGATTTATAATGCAATAGCTTCAAAACAACATAAACCCAGTGGTTGAGTTTTTTTTTTTACTTTGTTCTTTCTTTTCATTCATACTGTAACTTGCTCAAACACTGCAGCTTTTACTGGACTATGTCCCCTCCTGTGGTTATCACCTTATCACCTTTAGTTAAGTGATTTTAAGATCTGTGGTGAAGATTAAACATAAGATGACAATAAGATGAGACAAAAAGGTGAAAATAAATTAATTGAATTTCACCTAGTCAAAAATGTTTATTGCTACAAGCCAATATTCTAAATGTATTACCATCCAACCAGCGCTGTTTTAAGTTTAAGATCACTTTCTTTCACCAACATGATATTGCTAAAAGTAGGGTCATCATGTCGCAGTGTGATGCAGAAAAACTAGTCCATGTTTTTGTTACCCCTTATTATTGCACTGTCCCAAATATGTCCTGATAAGTCTCCAGCTGATCCAAAATGCTGCAGTGAGGGTTCTGATGACAACTAACAGAGGAGATCATATTTCTCCAATTATAGCTCCCCTAATTGGCCCCCTTCTTTTCCTCACATAAAAAACTCTCCATGACTAAGCTTCATTGTCTATCACAGATCTCATAGTACCATATTTATCCAACAGAGCACTTTGCTCTCAGACTGCAGATGGTACCAGCTTACAGTTTCAGTACAGGTTCGGTAGGCAGATACCCCCTCTATCTTTAAGATTAGGTGTAAAACCTTCCTTTCCGATAAGTCTTAGAGGTGGTTAGCCATCCCTTAGTTATGCTGCCATCGACGTAGACTGACGAGCGATGTCCCATGATGCACTGAGCACTTCCTTCCCTTTTCATCTCTCTGCTCTTCATGTTCCATGTTTACATACTCTGTATATGAAATTATTGGCATCATCAACTTGTACTTCTTTTCTTTTGTCTCAGCAAGTATCCCTAGCTGAAAGTTGTGGTGCTTGTTGATCCTTCTGCCCTGTCCTCTCCAGCTCCAATCAGTCGGGGCAGATAGCCGCCCTCCACGAGCTGGGTTATGCTGGAGATGTTTCCTTTCTGTTAAAAATTAGTTGTTTTTTTCTTTCCACTGCCGCCCGCTGTATGCTGAGTATGGGGGCTTGAATCAAAAAGAAGATTTGATGCAATCCATTTGTTTTCCTTGGCTTGGATTTTTTTTGGGGGATGAATTTGGACTAATGTGGATTTCTTTTAATCGGATCACAATGAATTGGCTTGAACTGTTTACGTCTGTAAAGTGCCTTGAGATGACTTTGCTCTGAATTGATGCAAAACAATTGAATATGAATTGAACTGAATCTGTAGTGTAACGTTTGTTTCCTGCTGTTGAAATGGTTGAAGTCAGGGAAAAGACACCTCAAAAAGTCACTAGTCTCAGGGGAATATTCCTGCATTCAAAATGCAGCGAAAATGTCAAAATGATAAAAATGACATCAAAGATCATGTGCGGAAAAACAGGAGTGGAACTCAGCAATGATAAAAGAGGATATGGAGTCCATTGTATACAGTCTACCTTGAAATATAGAATTTATGGGTCTCAACCAGCCAACTTTGCAATGTAGCCATTAGGAGCGACTGTTTATCATTTCCATTCATATTTTGAAAATACTTGAATGTTAAAAAGGTAGAAGATAAGCTCATCTTCAGTTGTCAACTCCATTACCTCCTCTTACTTCTTCAGAGTTGCAGGATTATATTGTTTTTAAAGTAAGGGATAATGCAGCATTCAATTTCAGTCATTGTTTTTGTCACGTTTGCACATTTGCATCAAAGTGTATGTGATAAGATCTTAATTGGTAAAATTAAATGTCTGAAAAACGTGATAGTTTGAGTGTGATCAAATATCCTACACATGGGTAATGAAAAGTAGGAATGAAAGAATATCATTCATTCCAAGAACTTACTCAGATTAAATTAGCTAGTTGTTAATTGCTTTATAAAACCGAGAATTACAGCTCATAGTAAAGAGGATGTAAGACTTTATGTTAGCAAGCGCAGTTACTCCAAAGTTTGTTAGAATACCACAACTACTGCTCCATGCAAGACTCAGGTCTAAGCTACAAGCGCTCAGCTGAGAAAAGCTGGTGAAACTGATTCAGACTCAAGGAGAGCTTGTGTAGCAGAGCAGCAAAATCATCACAACAGCCCACACCTTGAGTACACAGACAAAGAGAGAAAATCTGGTGTCAGCGAATGTCTCCTGCTTCCACAAAAAGACACCACATGATAATGCTCTGAATGAAAGCTCTGACTTGTACCATGAACATTTCAAATAATAAAAAGTTTGGAGCCCAGTTTATTATTTCTAAAATATGTTTCAGGGATCTGAAAGCCAACAGATCCAATATAGAAGTTACTGTTGGGATTTTACAGTCATATAGTTCTATGATGCTGAAGGCAAAGGCGATGGAATTCAAAAACCTGGGCAACAGATGTACGCTCTCGCACACATAAACATGAAAACTTATCTCCAATTTTTACATGGAAAAGTCTATCAATGGAGCAGAGCTTAGTCAGATCAGAAAAGGCCATCCTGCCTTGTCACTTCAGACTGAAACAAATTTAAGAAAAGGATTGCATGTACAGTATACCCAAAACGTTTAAATAAACATAACAAACAAAAGTTTAGATAGAGTTTTAGTAACTGTTAATAAAGCAAAACTGAGTTTTTGCAATTCATTTAATATATTTTTGAATAGGTCTAATCACAGACTACAATTACAAAAAAAAAGAAAAAAAGAGAGAATAAAGATAAATTGAGTGCGAAGCCTGTTGGGCTGACACAGCACATTTCTTTCCCTCTAAATTTAAATGTAAGACAAGCTGTAATTTTCTGCAAGTTGGCATCTCGCTTCATTTGAGTGAATTAAGAAATTAATAAAAAGTGGCTAGTCAATCTGACACTTCTAAATTAAGCAGCCAGTATCCAAATGACAAAATTAAAAAAGAGGAGAGTGAAACTGAGGATAAATAATTGGCTGGGGAAATTTTAACAGAAAGAGAAGTAGAAAACATGGCAGCTGAGAAGAAAAGAGAGGAAACAGAGAAGGCAGTGGATGCTCCAGGCAATGCCATCTGTGGGTGGATCGGCAAAGGCTGCATGCCACACACCTGTGTGGGACTGCCTGGGAGATTGGGCTCTCAGCACAGTGGCCCCATGGCCACCTGTGCTGCCAAACAGGTGTGCAGCTCAGCCAATTAAACTATTAGACAAACACAGGCCTCTGGGAGCAAATTAGCAGGCAGGACAAACATCAGAGGAAAAACAAAAAGCAGTGGTAAGCACTCACAGTGAAGAACAACAACACTTCGTTAGTCAGACTTTCATTTCAGCTTACAACCTGAAGTTCGATGCTCAGTTAAACAGAGCACTGACTTGCATTCATCACAAACTGGAGTTTAAGTGATTAATGTTTGCTGTATGAATGCACTGCACTAGCACCTTCTTCATGGTCATTCCCAGTATATTATGATAGAATACAAAGGTTACATTACATATAGTGGAGTCAAATGCAGAATTCCCATGTGTTGTTATCCCTAACAATCATGTAAATTCACAATAATTAGAAGTAACCGTATCCATTCCTTTAAAAAACAGTCTTCTTCTTTCCACTCCCAAACTAACCATCCGTTGGAGGTAACTCCCTGGTCAAAGATTTCGCTAGTTGTAAAGACCCACAGGGCAACCCTGACCTCAGTTAGACAGCCTTGGCACCAGTTGGCCTTTCTGAGTTTAAAAGCTGACTTAACTCCCCATATCTTGCCAGAGCTTCATAGCTCTGCAATCACTGGAGAGATTCCTACATTCTTGAATAAAAATCAAATGAACTTCTCTTATTGGTTCCTGAAGAACTTAGCTCTTGACCGAATAGCTTCTTCAGTTGTAACAGGCTGGTGGGGAGTTTCAGGCTTCTGAGCTGTGATGGGATACTCATACTTTGAAAGTCACTGATGTGACATTTATGTCACTGGCCTACAGACACTTGCCCATTTTGTGGGTTGTTTATGACTTTGTCTCTTGTGAGCTTGTTAGTTTGTTAGAATCACTGCAGAAAAAGGTAAAAGCTGTAGCATTCTTGATGGTACTTGCTATCACTAAATCAGGGAAGTTGAACAATTGCTGACATTTGCTCCTACACTGCCAGATTGCTTCTTTCACTCCTAACTCACACCATCTGTTTTCATTGTCCAGCATGTGGACATTATAATTAATTGTA
Source organism: Leptatherina wallacei (assembly GCA_028567055.1). Classification (NCBI taxonomy): domain Eukaryota; kingdom Metazoa; phylum Chordata; class Actinopteri; order Atheriniformes; family Atherinidae; genus Leptatherina; species Leptatherina wallacei. Next base: position 15,423,759 of record JAOXYM010000007.1, on the reverse strand, counting down.
GATTAATCAAACAGCCCTGACCTGAGGAGCTGGCTCTCCTGTGTTGTGCCATGCACTTATAAAGTAATTGTAAACTTTCTCTTATACAACAGGTCCAGTGGAGGACTCCTTGCTGCACTGGACTGCATACACAACACCACTTAGCTAATGTTTGGGTGTTTAAATCCTTCAGATGAACCAGTTTCTGTCTGAGGGTGCTGTTGGGTTTGAAGTACACAATGTTCTCAGTTTTTCAGACGCTCCAGCCACGAATGGATTGACAATATTACTGCAACTGCTCTTCTTTTCCTCCGTGTTGTTTTTTCCAGATTTCTAAGATGCATTTGCAAAAGTCCAGTTTGAGTGTCCAAAAGTTTGAAGTGCATTCTAGTTGTGTTTATGTTCTTTCTATTTTCCTTCTGTGGTAACGGGGACATCCTCAACCTGATGGTGTAGAGTTCTGTTCCAGTGGGTCATATGAAGTCAAAGAACAGATATTAGTCAGTGTGTGTAGTTTTCAGGTTTACACTGGAAACCTACAGTGTATCTTGGTATACCAACTCTAGTTTGAAAGGCAATTCTGATTTTCAGAAGTCTTGTGTCACTTATAAGACATCACATATGGACAACATCAAATTAAGAGTGACAAGGAGCATAACGGGCGGAAGTAACATAAATTACAAAATAAAAAAAGGAGATTGAGTTCAGTATCTGAGTTTAAAGAAAGAAGGTGTAAAAATTGACGTGAAATGAAAACTGACTTTTTATACGTAATTGAGAAATGTAATTTATTTCAAGCAAATTTTTCAGCCTTGTCTTTTCTCCCAAATTGTTTGATCCAGGGATGATGGTAGTTCTACTTCGATAAAGTGGAAGCTCTTCTGTGACTAAGCTGACAGGTCTGCTCTCTGGGTCAACATGAATATGTATTCCACTTATCCAGTGACCGCGCCACATTGGTTCACATTAACTTTTAAGCAGTTTTGTTGTAAAATAGTACAGACATTTATATCATCATTCGTACTTTGTAATTTCAATATTTTTCCACTCATAAACATATCCAAGTTGTGTTTACAGTTGATTCCAGTAGACTGACTGGTATGGAAATAATGCTGAACAAAAAGAAAATGAACATTTAAAGTCTCACAGCCTGACACCATGACGTGCTTCATCACTCAGTGTGAGGTTTATGTGAGTGCACTGTGTTGGAGATGGTTCTTTGTTCAAGACAGTAAATCTACAAAGAGGTTAAAGTCACAACAAGGTTTGAACCTGCAGAAGGATTGGAAGTTGTCTTGTGAAGTGAGGCTTAGATGTCAAAAATGCTCCCAAGTCTAGGCTTCACTCAGATGAGGCCGTGTTCTCCATAAATGTCAGCAAATTATACATTTGGTACCTGCTTCCTGTTTTTTACTCTTAACATGGTAGAACAAAATAGTTCTGTTTTAATACTATCACAAAGTTACAGTATTTTTAATAGCATTAACAGCAGTCACCGGAAAAGGATGCAGTTTGCAGCGGGTGGAAGCAACTTTGGTTACTAACCTGACAGGGTTACTGGTGAGAGAAACTCGGAGAGATTCCAGGCAATTGAGCAGCTTTTCTTCAGTGATGCCAGAGCGCAGTTCATGAACATATTCTTGGGATGAAAGTGTACTCTCATGCTTGCTGTTTCTGAGTCCACCCTGCAAGCAAATATAAGTAAAACAGTTATTGAATTTCCATCCTGGGGTATGACCTCATGACCTACAGTAATGTCCTAAAAGCAGCACTGGTTTATCACTCAAGGGCTTTGATAACTCATTTACATCAGCAATATGTTCTTTTATCAACAGAGGGGTGAATGAGGCCAAATAAACCCACATTTCAATTATGAATATAACTATTACCAACAACCTCATCAACACTACAAACTGGGCTTCATATGAAGTTTTATCAGCAGGCATACTGTACATGTTCAAAGAAATGCTCACTCCAGTGTTGGCAGAAATATATATATACTCATCATTTCCTTTTTTTCTTATTCAGCCAAGGCTGTAATGATGGACTATACTAAGAGCCAAACACAAGCTCTACATGCAATCTGCAACAGCTCCTGCTTGAAGTAAATGGATTCTTTTGTTTAATCTCCACTGGGATATGTTGCTACACTGATGCTTACACAATGAGACTATCTACAGCCAGCATTACACACACTTTCAGCTCCACAGGAAAACACATTTACACTCACTTGCCAATTGAACTTAACACTGTACAATCCTTAGAGCTACATTTTGATTCCAGAGTTGCTAAGTGATTGAATCCATTGCAGGCCGTCACATTGTGTTCCAAGCGGTCAATCAATCGCACAAACCAAAAAGATTTGCATGTAAACTGATTGATTTTATGATGCTGTCACTATCACCAGTACAAGTTCCATAGGAAAAAAAAGGAATCTGTGCAATTTTGGTAATTACTGTATTCTATTATTGAAATAATCCAGATTTCAGGTGCTTGAGTTAGGGTACCATACAAGGTACAAAAGGAAACACACTGCAGAGACTGCATCACATATGCCTAAACCAGACTGCTCTGCAAAAGCAGCAACAAAGTATTTATCCCCGGACTGCTGGTTCCCCACATAGTGAACTGTGCTAATAGGCAGTTTGGGAAGTAATAAGCTACCTCATTTATCTGGAGAAAAGAGAAGCCTGCTGCTCTGCCGCAATGCACAATCAACATGAATGAACCGTTTTTTGTTTTTTTTTTCGTTAGAGAAAAACCACAGGAAGCACCAAGCTAGCAATAATTCTGTTTTTTTCCTTGTCAGCTAATCTCAGTTCTGCTAAACAATTACATATTCTTTTAAAAGCATAAGTTAAAGATGGTCATGTTCCTAAAGTGACTGAAATGATCTGCACCAAAGTCAATAATAATGTTAAATCATGGTCCTGGGGGCGGTGAACCTTGGGTCTGGGGTCTCCTGCCCTCTCCAGTCAAATCACAATTATTAGGCCCGAGCACCGAAGGTGGTGTGAAGTCTTATTGAAATGCATTATTATCATTTTTCATGTTCTCTTTTTTTCCTTGTATTTTCCGACATTTGACTTGCTTTTGTGGAGGCCTGCATATATCTGAAAACAATTTGCGTACCTCCCCAAAGGGCAGCGGAAATTTTGATATGGTGGGGGTCCTGTGAAAAGGTGTGGCCAAGTGCTCGAACAACAACACCTATTGTGGCAGCCCCGTTATAGCTCAGATAAACACATCTAATTTTGTACAACTGTAGAACACACAAAACTGTATAAAAATCCTCCTGGAGCCAAAGCCTAAACCCAACAGGAAGTGGGCTATTAAAGGTCAAAGTGACCATTTTGGTGATTTGTAAACATTGCATTTTAACAAACTCCTCCTAAGGATATTATGATATGGCTCCCCAAAAATTGCTCCAAAGATTCTTCACAAGTCAGTGATTAAAAGTCATCAAAATTGTGATTTTTCACTAGTGGGCGTGGACGTGGCGGCCCTTCTAAGTTTGATATTTCACCATGAAACAGGAAGTCATCATTTGTTTGAATTCAACACGTGTCAGACACAAGGTCATGAACACTTCAGATGTCATCACTGGGCATACAGAGATACCAGCTGATTCTCTGAGGAGTACGATGGCCACCTAATGCAGAACACCCCTCGATGCAGGCTTGCGCGCTAAAGGAGGGAGGTCACCAGGGGAGGTTGCTACACAGGCCGAAATGGCGCCAAATGAGTGAAGGTCTCCATCGTCGCTTGCGATTTTAATTTTTTGTATTCTTTGAGAAGACTCCGGTTTAGAAAAACAATGCTATCTGCAGTGGATCAGATAATAACAAAAGCAAAACAAGTGTTTTGGGAAAACAGTGAAAAAGAAACATTACAGAAAGCTTCAAAGAAGAAGTCAAGTGACATACTTGAGTCCCACTGATGGGTTTTATGCAGGTATGAAGTCCAGCCCAGCCACCTCACCGAGATGTGACTTTGATGGTGGTTGAACTTTTTAGAATGCACCATGTAGTTTAACAGGCTCAAGTTTAAAGTATTATATAATTTTGAAGTATTATATAATATAGGCAAATATTACCATATAGTTTTTATCAAAAGTTGCAACTAAATATTACTGAATGAGGAAGAAGTCTCCCAGTAAATTTCCTCCAGAATGTTTAGGCAGTTTCAGACACTTCCTATTGATGTCGTTTTTGGAATAAAAACACTTCAGATTAAGTCTGGTGTGCTTGTGCTATGTCATGTACAACTGCATCACTTGTCTGCATTGAGTACTGGAGTAAAAACAAAGTTGAAAGCATGTTATCACGAGAATTTGGATGAGTATGGACCTAAGGATATGGTCATGGTGCACTACAATAGCATGCTTTCATGCTTCTCTTGTGCCTTTGCAGCACTTTTTTGCACAATTTCAAGTGTAGAAATGCTGCTTAAATAAATTACTGATTCCACTTCTTTCGGATATGGCTGATTATGCAACTACACTTTCAGAGCTGTACTTCCTCAGTAAAGGGCAGTGAGAGCCAAATACATCACCTCCTTTTTATTTATCTCCTTACCTCTCAGTAGTTCCCAGCAAGCATCCCACCCTGTCCAGAAAAGCCAGAGCTCTAGTTTCACCACATGTTCTGACCTCTGGAAACCAAAGACACTGACCATAAACTGCTTTTTCATGACCCTAGCCCAAATCAATAAAATCCTTTGGGAAAATATCAACATTACACCACCACACCAGCAGCAGAGAAACAAACGGAAGAGCAGAAAGGGCAGTGGGGGGTGGGGCAGCTACCTGCTGAGTTTTTTGTTTTTTGGGGGGTTTGTTTGTTTATTCCTGTCAGACTCACAAAAATAGTCAAGACAGGGAAATGATATAAAAAAAAATGACTGGAGAAAGGGCATAAAAAAAGATTGATGAGAGAAAAGAAAAGATGCACAGTTAATGAGGAAGTTGTAAGATGTAAAATGTTAAAAGAGCAAAGGGTGTATAAGGGTGAGAAATTGTAGGGAAAGGATACAAAAAGAAAGAATATAAGGTGGGAAAAGGGAAGGACAATGAAAAAGATCATCAGAAGACGCTGCAACCTCAACAGCAGAGGACAGGCACAGCCTTTTGACCACAGCCTTGAGCCTCATCTCCCGCCGCTTATTGAATCCCCTATTTGTCGATAACAGTATTTCCTGCCAAAGAAAATAGTGCTGGGAGCAATTACTTCAGTGAGCCTGTCAATTTCATTTTGTGGGGTTAGGGGAGCATTGAGGACCATTCCCTCCTCCTCTATCACCTCTGTCTCTCTTTCTGTATACTGTGGGGAATGAAAGAGAGCTGTGTCGTCTATCGAAGGAAGAACAGGGAGACAATGCCAAGGTGGCTGCACCTCCACATGTCATCTTCACCTGTAATGAGCCTATAACAAGCTGGCACCTTCCTCAGTGCCCAGTGCCCGGCCCACTCAGGCAGACTGATAGATACATTATTCAGCTTCTTTGTCAGCTTGCTGGGACACCACATAAGCAGTAACATGTCTGGCCTGGAAGCTTGTGCTTGGGAGATACTGTTTGCTTCCAGGCCAGACATGTTTCTTCCATTCAGTCTGCCTGGCCTCTCCGTTTCCTTCAAGCAAAATACCAAAACATTAGCAAAACTATAGGTAATCAAATTTATATAATCAAATCTGGAAACAGATTTCTAAATAACATAATTTTTGTAGGAATCATGTCAAAACATCTTTCATTGTATGATTCTGAATAAATACATGTGGACAGTACTTGACTGTACAGTTTACTGCGTCTCATTTATCCTCTCAGAATAAATTAAGGTGAATAAAAGCAGCGTCATTTTCCAGGTTGGAAAGAATTCTGTTTAACATTGTTTAAGGGATGTAAGGAATCTAATCATATTAAGATACTTGGTCACCACCATCTACCCCCACTCCCCAAAATAAAAGTCAGACAAAGTCATAAATTACTGGAAAAACTTAATTACCGCTTCTTTGTGTGTAATTAATGAAAATTACTTGAGCACCCCATTGCTCAGTGTAAAAATAATAAGATAGAATCTCAGCAATTAAAGCATATCAAGCTGCATGATAGCCATGTTATAACTTAATTTCCTGTTCATTAGGGATTGTTAGATAAGTTGATAGAAAAGATACCACAAAAAAGCATAATAGACATTCTACAGACAGGTGGAAACAACTGTCACATGTCCCACCCTTTAATAATGGTATAAAGCCAGAATATAACCTAAAAGGAATGCTGCCAACACAACAGTATGAGGAAATAAGATTTAAACACAGTCACAAGGTGACCAAAATTAAAGATGCTGTATATAAATGTGAGCAATCCTATATTCAACAGAAACTAAAGTCTAGTATGAGTGTAACAGCAATGGCGTTAAAGGTCAACGGGAACACGGATCAGTTGAGATGCTGCTTGGCTGGACAATGAGTTTTCCCCCCCCCCTAAAGGACAGAGTTCTGCTGCCGGCAGATAAGACATTTCATCTTGCCACCAGGGCGCAGGGCTCCCAGCACAGTGGGGGATTTCCCAACAGACCATGTGGCAAACCATTTCATCTCTTTCTCTCATCACAAATCTACAATTCAGTCTTTTTTACTTCTTCCTTAATTCATTCTTCTTCCTTTCTGTCTCTCACTCTCTCCATAGTGAGGTGTTTTTGAACCTTGGATGACAACTACAAAGGAATGCACGTTTATCTGGACACACCAGGGGCTCCCCCCCCTGTTTTTCTATTTATTTTCTTCTTCTTTCTTGTGACTGTTGTGGTCATGAAGCAAATCTACAGACAGTTTCATTCTCCCATGTCTGGACAACTACAATTTGCTGATAGCAGACACATTTAGTCCTACAACACCCTCTGAATTATCAGGCTGGTGCCATCATAGTCCAAGCCTCGACCAGAAAACCACACTGCAAAGTGACAAACTGGGAATAAAACTATAATAAAACAACAGGGCATTAGGCTGGTTAGAAACAACACTGCTGGGATCACCTTGTAAGAAACACCCCACAGTGGGCAAGGCATCACGCTATACGTTTGTCTGTGCTGATCCTTGTGGTTCAGAAAAAGAGCAGCTTGTGACAACAACAAAGAAAAACCAAAGGCATTCTTGAATAGCTTGTTAAGGCAAATCAATTACACACAGGGGTGTGCTGTTGTATGTGGTGGGAGTATGCACGCAGGAAAGGTCAGATATAAATTTCAAGAATGAATAAAAATTTCATTTATTTCTATAGAACTTTAATTTATTCATAGACATTAAAGAGAAAAACATTTTCTTGAAAATTGTGTTTTAACTCTCAATAAAAAATAGAAAAAACTGGAGCAATTCTCCATTTGGTCAGGCATTTAGATGCCATGTAGTAATAAAAGAACAACTTTGATGCTTTACATAACAACCTGGGAAGAACTTTAGATACCAAAACCCATTAGAAGGCAATTATTAACAAAAATAAATTAAAAAAAGAGAGCATCCCATAAACCACACCAGCAGTTACTGCATTTAGACAGCTGAATGAAAGATTAAAGTGTTGATGACATGATTTTCACATTTTTACCACGATCTAAACATCGAACAAAAAGTTCGGAAATTTGTGTTTGGTAGATTATTTCTCTTGTGTAACAATGCTTCTTGGCAATGAATTTCATACTGTTGGAAAGCCTGTTTATTTCCCTTTTAAATGGTGCCCCATTTGTAAGGAACATGCATTTGTGGGATGAGCAGCACAGCTGAGTATGTGGGTTGCGCCCATTAAAAATTTGCCAAATCTTCTCTGCCAATGCTAAACAGCTTATTCTGCTGTTGCTATTGACTCATTTATGTTGATAAAATACAAGTTCTCAAACTTCTTGGGCCAAGACTACCAAGATAACATACGTTGGTGTTTGCAACCCTCTCCCCAGTCATTGTTTTCTTTATGGATTATTGCTAAAAAAAAAATAACAAATTTAAAACGTGCTAATTTCACAGATTTATCTCTGCATAAATGGTTTAATTTTGACAGCCATGGATACAAATTTCCAAATCTATTTGATTAACATAGGCTAAATAATTTTTTTACAATTATATGGCGACCCATCTGAAATTATCTTGTGACTCCCATGGGGGTCCCAGCCCCCAGTTTGAGAATCACTGCAATATAGGCTGGTACTGTATGTACATATACATGTTCATAAATGAGTGAACATAACAGCCTGTGTATAAAAACAAAAATTGCCTGTGGTTGCAGTTGATCCATCAAAGCCTTCTAGATTTCCCATTAGTATATTTGGTGGACAAAAGAGAAGTAAATCTCCCAGTTGTACTCCCAGTGTTTATCTCCAACTAGAGATTTAAGAGTTGGCACTTAAGCCAGCCAGTCCGGTAGGTAAATATTGACCACAGCAGATGAAGCCCTGTAAAAACTGGCAGACTGCTTATTTAATATGGGACGAATAGATTGATGATTTCCTATTTTTACACAGGACTTGGAATTTTTAAATGTCTTAGGGATTTTTCTCCCAGACTTTGCTTCAGAGCTCATGGTACCAATATAGAAAATTGCCGGAACAATATTTTCTAATGCACTTTTGGGGAAAATGATCACCAGGTTCTTACAAAAGTCCCGTTTCCCCCCCTTAATGAAGTGTTTATGAATAAATAATAACATATTAGTAATGCAATTTTAAAAGTGGATGCCATGTTAAGATAAGTTTGTAATATTTATTTCAAATTTATGTGAGTTCTTTATACTTTTTACTTACAAAAAATCTGTAATATATAAATATGCTTTATATGGCAGATTCAGTTTAATGTAATACTACTTTAAGTATGATTGTTGTCATGACAAATTATGTTTTCTATTTGAGTATTTTGAAATTATTATGTAATGGTCAAGTTACAAACTGATATTAATGAAATCTGACTATGTACTTGTAGTTTTAGTCTTGTAGTGCAAAATCCAAAAATGGAAGTATAAAAGCATAATAATCCCATTTTGTTAGTGTAAAGGTAATTACATTCCTATGAGCTGTTAAATGCAGAAAAACTATTATCATGCTGTCATTGTTCAAACTACAGAGAGGGATCTAGATGCAAAGAGAGTAATGTGCTTATAAAATCATCTGTCCACATAATCCTTATCTTTCAAGAATTATGTCACATTTTAACATAATTTGAAAGAAAAAAATTAATTTATTTTGTTTTGTTTTGTACTTCTTTTAGAGAGGGATGGTTGGATGCCAACACACTTTTGGTAAAAGCCAAATAAATATAGGTTGCTTTACATTAAACAAAGAGTTTCAGCAAATGTTTTTCTCAGAATAGCTGCTAACTATGAGGGAATTGTGCACTGCAGCTGTTTGGCCTCCAGACAAAGTCATGTTTATTGTCTTTGAAAGCATTATGAGTGTTCCATGTCTACAATAAGGCCAGAAGGAACTCTTTCGTTCATCTGTTATCCTCAGCACTTTGTGAATCAGGCCTCAGAAGCTATGGACAAAAAGAAAAAAAAACATCTACTCTTCTTTGCTGGGACATAAGATGATTCTTCATTTGTTTTCTTTTGTCTGCTTAATTCTAATCATGTTTCTTCTGGATAAGTGATACAGTATCATAATAAGATGGATGAACAATGAAATTTCTGAAACCTTTCAGGGCTTAAGCCAATTATGTGTGGCTTAATGGTTTATTTATTTATTCAATCAGGATAATGTATTATCCATCGGAGTAATGGAGCTCCATTGGTCCCTACCCCCCCGGGGCAACAGATGTTTCAGGGCCCATATGGTGTCTCCATTTCTTGTACAATCCCTTCTTTGTCTCTTTCTCCCTCTCTCCCTCTCTTTCTGCACTCTTAACATTTATTGCTATCATGGAATTGCGTAATGAGCTCACTTAACCAATTTAAGGTCAGTTTGATTTCTCCATTATATGGCTCGGCTCAGGCTATGTGGTTCAGTGATTTGGGAAGACCCTAATATCGAGCTACTGCCTCTTCTTCACAGTTAGAGGATCCAATATAGACTTTTCCTGGAGGTGTTAGGCATGTTGAACTAAAGCCCAGACCATGGTTGAGACCTGAAATAGATTGCTGGCTTTGCATCAATCAACCAATCTTTATTTATAAAGCACTTTTCCATACAAAGAAATTGCAACACAAAGCGCTTTAAATTGAAAATATAATGAACAAAAAGACTCCTATTTACCCACCATGTCCCCCAGATCTCAAACCCTTGATTCACACAGCCTATACACTCATACATTACACACACACACACACACACACACACACAAACATTCCTATATTTCTATGTAAAGGTCTTGTTGTAAAAAGACTACAATACAGTTGAAGAAAATAATGGCCATTACTCAGGGAAACGCTCAAATACTTTTTTACTATAGTGTATTTTCTATTTGTCCTGAACAGGTTAGTGTAACCTAAATAGTTTTTTTTTTTTCAACTCTGATAAAAAAAAATGCTGTCATGGCCTCAACTAGTGAAATCTTATGACTAATACTGGAATTCTTTTCTAGAAAATCCTTGTGTCATCATGTGTTGAACTGTGCCAATGTGCAACAATGATAGAGAACTAGTGGGACTGCAGACACCTACATTGTCTGCTTATTTAGGATTTTCTTATTTAATTTAAAAATGTTATTTCTTTGTACAGACTTTATTCCACTTTTCAACATTGACTATCTTTATTATATTGACCCTTAAACGAAATTTAGTTTGTTCAGCATTTGAATCACAAAATGGACACAAATGTGAACACCACAGCAACCTCATCATAAATATCTGGAACAAAAGTGCTTACAAGATTACACGTGATGTCGCACATTTGATGCTCAAAAGGGACTTTAAATGCAGCCCTTGGTAGCCTCTGCCAGGCTTTGAAATAACTTGGATATTACAAGACCAACATTCATCAATAATCTTTAAACATACAGTACAAAATATAAAAGAATCCAACTTCAAGAGGCGATGTTCAGTTTGATGAATGGTTATTTTAAAGTTCAGTTCCAGTAAGTCATTTTGGGGCACTTTACACTGTGTGGTGACTTAACAATATTACAGAAAGATACACAATTTTTCTCCTTTGAATGGTTGGCCACGGTATAAAGGAAAAATTCAGTTGTAATAGGAGGAAACCTACAGAAAGCTCAAATGTATTGAGGGCAGCCATCTGCCTCAACTGGCTGGTGCAACATGAGTGATGACCTACGCAGGTTAAAAGCACACAAATAATTTCATATTTTTGTTTGTTGGCTTACTCTTTTCAATATTTTAAAATTTGTGATAAATCTGTTTTCGATATGCATTTCTGCATTGACAAATCACTTTTTGATGTTAGCTTAGTTCTACAAAGCTATTCATACTATCTCTCCAATTCTCACACACAAACACACTTACACACATACTCACATTTCACTGGAAACCTGTCACTGGGAGCAACATGGGTTCAGTGTCTTACCTAAGGACACTTCAGCATATGGAGGGGCTGAGGGTTGAATTCTCCAAATCTGTGATTAGTGAACAACCTGTTCTACCACCTGAGCCACAGCCACCGCATGTCATGTGTCATGCCAGCACAAATGAACCAAATCCACACTTGAAGTTCCTACATTCCTCACTGTCACTCTGGCACACATCTTTGCAAAGGCTGTCTCTCTGTCCTCACCCTGCATCATCTTATTACAGTTAATTGAATTCAGTCTTGGAAACATTCAGATGGCTCATGCTCCTTGCTCCAAGATTACTCATCTCAAGAGTTTAGATAATTCATAAACCAGTCTATGATTACTTTGGTTGCATTTGCCACTAAATATCCTCTCGAGTTGAGTTCATTTGGACGTAGATGAAATGCTCTTCCTTTTTACACTAGAAATGTCCTTGTTCTGTCATCCAGTTATATTACCTACCAATGTTATGCTGATGGCCTAACCTTTTCTTTCCCTCTGGCAGTCCACAGTGTGAGGCATTCATTTGTGGATGCCACATTGACATGTCAGTGAGCTGCTCCTCTTTCAAGGCTTTTCCTGCCCTCTGCGAGATCTTTCCATCATCACTAACAACTCCACTGTGACCCCAGCTGCCTGTCAACAATTTCACTGTAATTCTTGGCAACCAGCTGTCATTCAACAAATATTCGCCATCACAAGTGCACCTCATAACTATATTTATTAGAGCTTCACGTCAACCAGTTCAGAGCCTCCCAAAGGACTAAGCCTGCCTATCATGCTCTTTGTCTACCCCACAGCACTTCCTTTAGACTGCATTTGATACTAATTTTATATATACATATATATATATATATATATATTGATAGCCGTATGGGAAGCCTGTTAATGTGACTAGTATATCAGTGGACATCAGGAAAGAGGTAGCAAAAAAAAGAAAAAAATGTATTAAAAAGAAATTAAATTACAACAGTAGGCCTATAATAAATTTGCTCCTCCTCATTATGAGAAGTTAAACTCTTTATTTCTCAGAGGTCACTTTATTAATTGCAATCTTGATTGCTTCCCCGTTTGAGAAACTGTTGCCTTGTCAAAGTAAGCATCTCCCTCTGAGCAAGTAACATACCTAACTGATCTGCAGGGAGTTTGCTGTGTGCATTTGTGCATGTCAGTGTGTCGACAGATGTCTACCAAACAACCAAAGTGATTGATGAAATGCTTTCACACTGAATTATGCTTTTAAACCCAAGCCTCAACTAGTAACAACTTCAGTAGGGTACACAAGGCTTAGAAAGCATCTTCACAAACAGTTGTATGTTCCCCCATCCTCATACTTTTTTTATTTTTTTTCGGATCATGTTTCATTTAGTTTCTGCTATCAGATTGGCTTTTACATTACTCCCTTTCTCTTATCACCTAAGGGCAAAAGGTAAAAAGTGGATTCTATCAAACCAAACCCCAAAAGGCTTTCAGCTCCACCAATTGAACTCGCATGCAGCAGAGCTGTCAAGCTAAGCTGTTGAGCCATGTAAAGAACCAGTGAGGGGGAAGGAAAAGCAGACGCCATTACTGTCTGTTTACGTCAGCAGAGGGGGGAAGAGGGGTAAATAAAAAAAGAACAAAAAAAAAACAGGGTCATTGAGCAAAGCAGAAAGGAAATTGTGCTGTGATGCAAAGAAAGAAAGCCTAAGCTCAGAAGGCTATTATCTAAACCTAATCAATTGCATTAATTTCACTGTGCACTGGCTTGGTCGTTTTAATGGCAATATTAAAGGCTAACCTTTTTGAAAATGTGTGTAGTACAGGTGCTTGTACCTGCACCAGTAGAAATTCTCATTTGTCTTCAACGTGAATTATGAAACTGTACCGACTAATTTCTTGTTACAAAGCATTGTATGGTCTTTTACTTCAAGAAGCTTAATTTCTTCTCATTTGTCTGGACCAACAGAACCCTGATTAAATCATGACCATTTCTGTGTGAGAAGCAGACTTGCAGGCGAAACTGATTGCATATAATGGCGGTTGCAGCCTTGCAGTATTATGCTGTGAGTGTGCGCGTGTGCGTGTGTGTGTGTGTGTGTGTGTGTGTGTGTGTGTGTGTGTGTGTGTGTGTGTGTGTGTGTGTGTGTGTG
>JAOXYM010000007.1:15396491-15406604 GCA_028567055.1 Leptatherina wallacei | reverse complement strand
CTCAGTTTTGTTTTTGTTCAGCTGAAGAAAGTTCAGGCTCATCCAGTCATTAATCTCCTCAATGCATTTACCAAGAGTCTGTTCTGGGCCTCGGTCTCCTGGAGACATCGTACTATAAATCTGTTTGTCGTCTGCATAGCTATGGTAGCTAACTTTGTTGTTTTTTATTACCTGTGCCAGTGGGAGCATGTAGATGTTAAACAGAAGAGGCCCCGGAATGGAAAGTTGGGGAACTCCACATGTAATTCTTGTCTGCTCAGATGTAAAGTTACCTATTGACATGAAGAACTTCCTGTTCTCCAAGTATGTTTTGTATTGTTTTGTGTTGTTTTGTATTGATACCAAATGCATTCAAAGGGTAAGTGTTAATACAAAGAGAACAAAAAACATAAAAGACATTTAATGGACATGCTTATATAAGTTGAAATACCTGAAAATAAGACCATTAAAGACACTTTTTGATTTTTTTTCTTCATTAACTCAACCTGGAAATAAAATCTCGGAATTACTCATTCACACTTCTTTCAAGATGATGCCCTACACTCCAACCACTCATCGATCAATTCAAGGTCAGCAAGTCGTTCAATACTGTCCCAAAAGAACACAAAAGGATGAGATATTTTGAATGTAGATAAGGTGAGAAAAATTTACTGTTGTTTTTTATTCATGTTTTGTGATTTGTTTATAGAATAATATATATTGAACTTTTGCATGTTATCCTTTGAACTGTATTGCTTTATACTTTGATTCCATAAATCAATCAATCAATTTACAGTGTTACATACAAGAAAAAACAAAAATGACAGAGGGAAAAGAGATAGCACAAGAAGCCTTTTTGGCACTTTTTTCTTTGTACTCCCAGTGTTGTGGCAGAGGGGGTTAAAAAGCAAGCTGTTGAGGAGGTAAAGTCGCACAGGATCTAATTTAGGTTTTCACTGCGGTCTCTGCTGCATTGATTGCATTGTGAAGGCCTAATGAACTATGTACTCTGCACTCTTGTTTCTAGCTCTGGGAGCTTGGGTTTGAAGCAAATAGATGCAACTACTGACTAAAAGTTTGATGGACGACTGAAGACAGAGAAAGGGAGCTGAAAGAATGAATAAATGAGCAAATGTACAGATGTCGGTTTATAACGTGTGTCCTGTGTTGGATGTTCCTTTATTCATCTTCTCAGAACCTTTCTAGGGACTAACCTTGATAAATCATACATAGGGTAAATACACTAAAGGGGCAAAAGGTCTAGGTTAGTCTCACATTTGTTTCTCCATAGCATTCCCCAGTGATTCAGCTGAATAACAAGCTTTGTTCTACAAGTAAACAACACTTGAATTATATTTTTTTGACTTAAAAAGTTCAAGATTATGTGTATATTATTCTTTACTTGAACACAAAACATATTATTCCAAGTTCTTTCCATTTCCCCAGCCCCTGACAGATTCAGCTAAAATATTTAAAACAGAAATACTAAGATCAGTGGGTAGCTAAAATACTCAATCTGAATGAATGCAGTAATCTTAAATCGGACCTGGTCTAATGTGGTCTAGATCATGGGTAGGCACTTCTGGTCCTTGAAGACCATTGTCTTGCAGGTGTTAGATGTTATCCATCCCTGGTCTATCAATCCTGGTCTAAATGCAAACAATAGATGAACAAAGTGAGCTTTATTTGCATTTTCAGAAATAGAATAAAGGTTACACAAATAAGAAACTATGTGTTAACAAATCTACATGCTCTGTAGAATAATCCAGTCTGGATTTGAACAGTTTTTCAGCAGGACCTGTTCTACTGTGGTCAAGATCCTCAAAAAAGCAGTGAAATCCCCCTTTGTTTATATCACAAAGCCCTGCAGCATTACATTGTACTGTTACTATAGAAGGTCATATCCACCAAAAAGTACACGGTAAACTACCAAGGGTTACATTACATTTACTGTACACTGCAATCATTAGCAGATGCTTTAATCCAAAGCAATTTATGAGAGAGGAACACCTGAGGTGGGAGTGTGTGATTTGGTATCTTACCCAAACAAACTTAGACATGTAGCAGTGGCATCAAACTTTCTTTGTCACCTTTTGACTCAATGATTTAGTGGATGAAAAATTAGATTGCGCCGTGATTCAAGTATTTCTATATTACTTGTGCCAAGTAAAGGTTGATGGGCTCATCTTAATTCATATGCTGCCACTCTTGAAATAGCATGCACTCTTATCAACACAATATACAAAACCAACAACCCATCATTTCTCCATCATCCTCTCCAAGCTGAGGACAAACTGCAGAGAATGTGCAATAAATAACAAGGAGGAGGAAAAAAGGACAGGATGACTGAGGACAAAAACTGGGCTCAGGTAAAAATGACTTGGCAAAGACCTTAATGATGTCCAATCCCTACACGGGTTCACTGGGCAGCCTCCGATGGAGGGGACAATCCTGATTTATGACAATGACAGTCCTGGGAGAACGGTGAAGGGTCTTGCCAGAAGCAGAACGGGGGGTATGCAATCGTGTTTGTAACTGTGTTCATGTTTGCATTTGCCAGACTCGCTCTAAATTTGGATGGGATTGTAAGATGGAATAGAGTTTTTATCAGGTAAACACACACGAATTTTGCATTCACGCTTTCAAACTGACAAAGCAAGAAACAGCTCAGCATTTCATGAACCTCGAAGCAGTGGGTTGGGTACATAGGATTCAGTTATTATTTCCAGAGCAGTCAGCTTTGATCTCCTTCTCATGTCTGCATTGGGGCTGTCTCGTCTCTAATAACCACAGATACATTTCCTCTCCTCTTCCCTGTTAGCTAGATAAATAGGATTTCAAATTGTCTGGTGCAAGCCTATCAGAAAAAAAAACTTGATCTATGAAATATCTTCCCATGAAAAACCTGCACAGAGAGATTATCTTCTCATCACAGACTGCACATCTAACAGAGAAGGGTGAGAGAGGTGAGTGGTATGGAAGTGGAACACTGTGCATACATGTGAAGGTAGAAGCCCGAGTGCAGGCTAGGAAATTAACTTTTTAAAATGTAAGCATCCACTAGCCAGAGACGAATAACTTCAAATTCACCAGCCAGTCTATAACAGGGCTTTATTCTATGTCTACAATATAAACCCCTGGTGATAATTTTGCATCTTTGTGCATGAATGTATATGGCTCTGTCTTTGTATTTGTGTTTTTATCCATTTAAAAGAGAAAATGACAATAATACATTACTAGACCGATTTCTTCCATTTATGTCTCAAATCTAAAGGGCCCTTCTTTTAATCAAGCACACGTGGATGTATTTACACTTAATGCTAAGGAAACAAAAACAGTTTCTTTTGATATCCACACAATTACTTAATCTCCATTGAGAGGCCACAGCCTATTCAAAGGCAGTAGAAATATCTATTCATCAAAGAGTCTGTGTCCAGGCACTCCCTAAGAACAGATGGGGAGATCTTTAACAGTCCATAAATAAAGGCTCCAAACTAGAGAGAAAGCACTTACATCAGCAGAGAAACAGCTTAAAGAACTCTCTCCCAGGTTGGGCTTGACTACTCCAACAAAGCAAGATTAATTTGACTGTTGAATTGAGGCCGATGCCCCAGCCATGGCATGCTGCCTAGTTGATGGTGAAGGGCAATGGTGCTTCCCATGCAGCAGGATCATTGCAAATGTCAACAATTTAGTACATGCAAAATAGCAAACAGTGGCGTTCACTGCTATGTGAGAAGAACATGCAATTCTTTACCTGGCGGAGAATATATGAACTCCTGACTACAAACTGGACATAATTAACAGAGATAAATGCATGGTCAATGTGACAGGAGGCCATACAGATTAACATCTTCATCTTTAAACTCATCTGCAGCTCAAAACCAAACCACCAAAACTGTTGGGTTTAATAAGACCATGAACAATTACAGCGCTTTTCCCTTTCGATTGTTGAAAAAAAAGAAATAGAAAGTGAACAATAGTGAATCCATTAGCAACAGATTAATTAAAGAGATATTAATAATACAATATCTGTGAACTTTATCAATTTTACCATTAGCAATAAAACAGGAGAATCATTCAACCCACTGAAACTCAGGCATGCAGAGAAGACGGTATGTGACCTTGGGTGAATTAATTAAAACCCTCACATGTGAGAAATGTGAGATGATGAACATAGCCAGTGAGACTCATTCTGGATTGGACTGATTAGACATATTTCTGTGACTTAAGAGGATGTTTTCACATCTTCTTCATCTCCAACCTCCTTTACCTTGACCGTGTAAAATTTTGATTTCAACAATTAATTTCACTACTGAAACCTCAATCCATGTTGTTCAGGGTAAAGATTTTCACAGACTTCTACACAACTTTTATGTTTTAACAGGAACATGGAAGTTTTTGCTTTGTGACCTCAGATTGTGCGCTACTATCTGTTGGCTTGTGATGGACCAAGCCAATACAATGCTACACAAAACACCACAGCAATGACAGAACCCAACACAAACCTCAAACAGTTTTATACTTGAGTGTGTTGGACCACAAGTTGATGAGATAATTAGAAAAAATTAGAAAACCTTTATTGTCATTGTACTTGACTTAACTTACAGCCTTCACAACAGCCCAGCGTGGTTAATGTGATGTTGAAGAGAATCCAAAACGTTACATTATAATACCAATGGGCTACTACTGAGTGTGAGGACATACTGTATATTACCTACCTTAATTCTGAAATATCATTTTGTAACTGTGGGGACAAAATCGCTGTCCCCACATTCACAGACAGATTTCTGACCCCTTGATGCACGAAAAACAAGTACAGAGACAGACTCAAACGCTGTATCCTTACGCACCTGAGAGTTTAACTATTTGAGACATTAAGGAGTTGTACCATTTAAACAGAGCTTGCCACCCCCACCCCAACCAAACACTGACAGATGTGACCTTTCGGCTATGCTGGTAGCAACCACTCTCGCCCCCAGACAGTAGGCCTGGATTAGTCACCATCTCTGAGAATTGTGGTGCCCTGCACGAATGCACATGAGGCCCAAACGCTCTCCAGCATGGCCGAAGGGCCTGCTATGAAAAATAGAACACCTAATGCCTGGAGATAGATACATTCATCAAAGACCAGAGCCCCTGCCTGCCTGCTTTGTGTGCTGCCTTCCCTCCCGAGTCTCTATCCAGTACCGAATAGAGACTCGGCAAATGTAACTAACTTGTTTCAGTTGCAATAAAAGAACAGAAAGACTCATTATTATTGCTTCAAAAAATATTTATTTAAAAAAAAATTCTCTCACAGCAGTCTCTTGTTTTTATTTTTATAAAGGAATGGTAGTAATCTCTTATAGTGAGATAAGGATGTCGGAGTCTCACGAGAGTTGCCAAAAACAGATGTAAGAGTATGGAACTTCACCACTCCTTCAGCACAGCGGGTTCCCTCCGGTGGGCACCTTTTGAATGACAATTGTAGGAATACCACTGAGAATATCAAGAGAAGACCAAAAAAAACCTCAGGGAGAGGTAGCCATGCCAACTAACACCAAGCAGCCAGACCAGTTAACCTCTGCTGTGAACTACTAAACCCTGGGGTATAGCTTGTTAATGACATTGCTTCCTCTACATCTTTGCTCCATCTCTACATTCCCCTCTGAGTATCCTGCCAGGTCACAGAGGAATAGTATGGAGGAAGATATGTCCCAGTGTGTGTTCATGGCAAAATATAACAGGACACAGGGAGAGGCAGATTTTCTTTAGTTTATTCAAATTACACTGTACCGATAAGGGGTTGGCATGATACTAGGAGGTGGGAGGCTATTGAAAATATCAAAGTCTAAAGGTTGTGTGCCATGAGATTTCTGTTTTGCCTGGAGGACATGATAATGCAAGTAAACCTGTAGAGAAAGGAATGTAGACAGCCCAGAAAAAACATAGTTCACACATGGAAATCAGGAAATATGATGCTCTTGCCAAAAAATCATTCTTCATATTCCCTCCAAACCTGTTGTGTTCAAATCTCTTATCTGCCACTGAAATCAACTTCCATTTAAACTCTTCTTATGGGTTCAAAAAGCTACGCTGACATACAGTGCCCCAAAAGATTGGGCTTCTTTTCATGGGTGAAGATGATTTTCACACAGGGCCTGTATATAACAAACATAGCAAACTATGCCAAAGGCTAGCCAGCAGGTTTCAGATGCACACACACACCATATTTCTCGGTAACACCACAGCTTGAGGTGCCTTCTGGGACCACACTTTCTATATCCCCCCCCCACCTATGCCTCTGTTTCTCTGCTGCTCATTTTTCTCACTCAAAACCTTTACTTTGGATGGATTTCAGTCTGAGAGCTCCTGTTGTCATACACAGCTCTTTGAAAGAAATTAGAAATAGAATAAAGGTACACTAATGACGGAAATACTGTAGTTCAATGTGAAATTTCAATTCAGCCTAGATTGGCAATGATATATTGCAATGAATGGTAAACAGCCTGTGAAGAAGAACAGCATTCAAGTACAGTTTCACTAATAAGAGGAGACACACTGCAGTGCCGTTTTATGTACCCGAATGTGTTTGTTTGCTCAACTGACTGAACATTGCATCAGGCATGCAGATTATGTTTGTCTACGTGCCATTGTGTGTTCCTGTGTGTGTTCTCTGCCAATGCCAAGGGCCTCTCAGACGTGGGGGGTATAACAGTCTTTAAGAATAGGATATACTTACACATAGGCAATTCTGGCATTGCAGCTTCAAAGCGGAGGCAGGAAGAAATCCCTTCTATGCATGTATATTTATTTTCCTGTGCACATGCGAATATGTGATGTGCCTTTTTCTCAGGGATAAACATATTGACTCTTTAAACGATGCTCATAAGAAAAGCTTCATCAACACATATGGCATCATGAAGACAAACACATGCTTGAATGATTTCTTAAGTCAACAGCTGAATTTCAGAAAAGGAGAAAAAATAAAAGAGAGGGGGAAAGGGGACGGAATTAAGGTTCTGAATGAATCTCAAGCAATTGAAACAGTTTTGTTTTGGTTTGCTTTTTTTCATTATTCAATGTTAATGTTGAATAAAAGGCCAAGAGAAACTACTGTACTGTATATTAGGCTCCATTTGCACTGCCGCTCAATTCAGTTTTTTTTGCACTTATGTGACTTGTATCAGATATTTCGATGACAGTCTGAAGGGCACAAATCAGATTTTCTAAAATCCAACCCAGGCCATTTTCATATGTGGTCCTAGATCAGATACATATCCGATCTGTGTCGAAGTGACCTCAGTCTGAACAGTCATGTCGCATTTCGTCTGACTTTGATGTCACAGAAGTGAGACAAAGATCCCAATTCTTAGCCGGAGGAAGGGAACCTGGCAATATAATCATGTTTAGAGCAAGTTCTGCTTAAAATAAACTTTTAAATATATTGTTATCTTTTCTTTCTTTTTAATTGGAAATGGAAACAATGACAAAACAACACAATCACTGTAAATACATGAGCAAATAAAGAAAAGTAATGCAATGCAAGTAGGGACAAGGGTCTATTTACAATTACTTAATATGTTAAGTAATTGGGTCGCAGGTCGGGTCCAGATTTCATTGGGACATATCTGCGGATAACGGATCTGGTTTGGTAATAATCCTAACGGGTTCAGGCGGGTGCCTATTGGTAAAATTGGACCTGTGCAGGACTCTGCAAAGATGAACTGGCTCCAGTATCTGTACACCTCTGTAAGTAACATCCACTGCTGCACAAAAGGCCATTGTTAACATTTGTGCTCTTCTTTTTCTCAATGTCCTTCTTTCATTCATCAATTGGGCATAATTTTGTCAGTTCTGAGTGTGCAAGTACTTCCAAATTGATAAACACACATGACAAACATTCATATTTACATATGTAAACACTATGTAGTGCATGGCGTTGTGTTATCCTCTGCGTATGTGTGTCACTTCAGGGCCAGGTAACGTTCACACTTGAGTTTGATAAAGTTTGCATTGAAATGATAATGTGAACGACCACACAAGAAAAAAATCGGATTTCAGTAAAAATTGGAGATCAAATTGGAGATCTTCAGTGTGAACAAAGCCTTTAACCTTGACATCTGACACCATTCAGCAAAGTTTGTAAAATCCCCTTATTAATCCCCTGTTGTACTGATTGGATCACAATAAATTGGCTCAAATTGATTTGTCTGTTAAGTGCCCTGAGATGACGCTTAGGGCTGCACGATATCAGGAAATATTGCGATATGCAATAACACTGGTGAAAGTTGCAATGATGATATGATCTGCAGTAAATAAAATGTGATGCCCCTTTGAGTTTTTTCTCATACGGACCTCCACTCGTAAAACTCATGCACAAACATCTGTTGAACTTTATAGCTTGTGCTTTAATAACGCTAGTAGCTAAAGTGTGTTTTAGTAACTTTTCTCTTCTTCCTAGTAAAAATAATTGGGTCAGTAACACAAACAGATCATGTACAGTGGTGTCCTGCAGCCTGAAATTTAGAGATAAAATAGAAAATTAACAGCTTTTGCAAAATATTGAAGCTGTTTCTTGACCAACTTTTGATAAATTATAAAGACATTAATGTTTTGTATACCAGTGTGGAGTGCCAGTTAATAAAATGACTTTCTGTCAGATGAAGCAAAGTTTGCATTAATGATCTGATATCTGACTGATATGATAAGAACTTTGAGATGTTATGATAAGATACCCTCATCAATAACTCTAACGTCATCAGTCCAAATGTCCATGTTGTTGTCCATGTCGACAGATATGAGGTAATTAGGACTCGCAGTGATAGCAGCGTCGCAAAATGACGCAATATACAAAATGTCTGCTGGATTCATCTATAGCTCATTATGATTGTACTTAGGCTGCAGCGGAGATTATATTTCTGACTGGGAACTGGGTAAATCCAACTTCCGAGTACAAATTGATCGCACCATTAAACATGTTTCCCCTGGTGCTCGGCTCAACTATTCAGCATGTCTTGCAGAGTACCTGTGTTTGTAGTGTGTCATCACGTCTAACCAACGTAGTTCCAAATAGCTGATGTGCTGTTCTGTTTAGCCACGAGTTATTCTGCATCCACATTTTCCTCCCTCCTCTTGTTACTTTCTGACACCACACCGCTCACTTCAAGTACTCTATCTCTGCAGCCGTTTTTATAATGTTGTTAACTGGCGCTATACAAATAAAGCTGAATTCCATTCAATTCAATTGAATAGTAAGAAGTGCACTGCCACTGATCTTTTCACTCCCACCACCCGCCCTCTGATGTTCTCACTGGAGCTTTATGTGCAGGGTCTTATTAGGTGGTCAGTTGTCCACCATTGCCTGGGAAAATGAGGTACTATTACAAGATGTTTGTTGTTCCAAGACAGGCTGCTCACAATCAAACCACCCTCCTAGGCCTCACTATGGACCAGTAGACCTGGTTTCCAGGTACTATATTACAATGGACTTGAATCGCACTCAGAGCCTGCTGTTCTGAACCTTAACTCTTAGCTTTCATACTGGCTGTCCTATGAGCACC
The DNA here is from genome assembly GCA_028567055.1 of Leptatherina wallacei. Lineage (NCBI taxonomy): Eukaryota > Metazoa > Chordata > Actinopteri > Atheriniformes > Atherinidae > Leptatherina > Leptatherina wallacei. The sequence continues at coordinate 15,397,080 of JAOXYM010000007.1, read as the reverse complement.
TCTAAGTATACTATTCCCCTGACCTATCCTTCCTACTCTGTTAGAAGCATTGGGAGTTTGGTTTCAGATACACTCAGTGTTTCCTTTAAAATTCTAAAAGATTGGGCCAAAAATTGTGTATTGAGTATAGCTTTACCATCACGGTCCACCAGAGATAGGTGCATTTCAAATAGAAACCTTGTTTCCAAGGAAAACAAAAGGTGCTATAATAACCCACCCTATGCTGTCGAGCCACCCAAACACACTGCGGGGTAAAGTCTATATCGGTGGTGACAGTCCTACTTTTTGCAAATCTTGATCAATAGCATGCAGCGGTGTCCCTTGCAACACGTACAGCATGTCTTTCACAAAACATTCCAGATGACTAGCACAGGCCATGGTTATCTGACTTAGAATCAGGCCAGTGTGTAATAGAACATGAACATATTACTTGTCCCAGAATCACTCAGCATTTCATCTCATTCCATTTGGTGTAGCTGACCGTAACACTGTCTGGTTCCACTGCCCCCGCCAGACTCACCACAGACTGATATGCCTCCTCCAAGGAATGATGAGTAGGAAATGAATGCTCAAACTTCTGCTCAGTAGG